>JAJOZX010009770.1:137500-149605 GCA_023014485.1 Bathynomus jamesi
GTTTGGTTTGTGTCTAGGTTCCTTTTTTTTAGCTTAAAACATTTATTTAGAAATAGTATTTGGAGAACATCTGATATATCATATACTGTGTATATATATATATATATATATATATATATATATATATATAATATATATATATATATATATATATATATTGAATAAATTCAAAACATTGAATTTCGAGTCTGAATATCAGATACCAATTTTTTTTTTTTTTTCGCAAACCAAAAAAATTTTTATTTTCTCTTCAAACGTTGGTTTCGATTTTCTTCATCTTTGGATGACATGCAAGCATTAAACTTTGTTTGAGTCTGAACATTTTGACATAAAATGTGAAGATATATTTATGAACGGTCTGAAGATCTTTGGTGAAGTTTCAGTTTTTACCATTCTTTACGCAAATGTTAGTTCTTCATTCGCCTTCTTAATAATTTTAACTCGTCTTAACTGAAGCTACGACCAAAAAGTTTCCTAGATCATACCCTAACTTCCTCTAGAACTAAATTTACCTTCCACAGAAATTAATCTAACAGGAAATCTCAGCCGTTTTGTAACATGAAAACCACTTACAACTTTAGAGTTTCTGAGAGTTAAACTCCCTTTAAAAATTTCAGTATGTTCAGTTATTGTAATCCATTCGAAACTCTAATGGTGTATGGCATGCGTCATATTTCAGGCACAACTATATTTAGTTACGACACGGCGAAAGGCTTAATCTGAAAAAAGTTTCACGTTCCGCTTTAGGAACTGAGCCTAACCTACAACCACAACCTCCAGAAGAACTTAATCTCCCAACAAAATGGTGCATCTCAGCGATTCTGACTTACCACTCCTCCTACTCTTCCTTCTTTTAACCTTGGAATGTCCGTGTGCGACCAGTTGCTGACACTCCAAGGCTCCACTTCTCTCAGGCTCTCATTGAGAGCCAACTTCTCCAGCTGGTTGTGAATGAAGCTTCTTATGTTCCAAGGAAGGTCGTTGTGGCTGCGAAGGAAGAAGAGACGATATGAAATGGCAGAAAATTAATGGCTACCAAAGAAGAAAATTAATGAAACAGTTAATTTGGTTAATCTGTCGGAATATACGTGACAACTTATTGTTCTTTATCTGCTTTAATGAGCTGAAAAAACTATTTAGGGTTTTGTTTTTAAGGGGGGAAGATGAGGGTTAGTTTCATTACCTCCATTCGAAATGAAGGCATTCTGCTTTGTCTTATTTTAAATTTTTTTTTAGTCCAATTGCTCTCTCTCTCTCTCTCTCGTGCTAGGGGCGGTCAGAATAGGGAAGGGTCCCTCCGTGCAATGCTTTTTAATGCTAGGTCGATTAGGAATAAGTTTTTCGAGCTACGGGCGCTCTTAGCATCAGAATACCAGGATATCGTTGCTATCACCGAGTCCTGGATTCATACTGATCGTAGGGACTACAGTGGGGAGTTCGAAATTCCCGGGTATAGAATGTTTCGCAAAGACCGCACCAGTGGGGAGGGGGGTGGGGTACTAATATACGTCAGGGACACGTTGAGTCCGGTTGACTGCCAGTTCCGGTCGGAACGGGAGCTGCTTGACGTCGATCTGAACGTGGGAGGGACGAACTATAGGTTAATCTTGGTGTACAGACCTCCGCATCTCCTCCTCGAGGAGGATACAGCCCTGTACACTGAACTCCATAGCCTGCTAGGGGATAGGGTGTGTGTAGTTTTAGGAGACTTTAACTGTTGCTGCATAAAGTGGGAAGACAGGACTGCTGATGCTGAAGGGAGGACGCTAGTTGACTTTGCTGATGAGAACTTCCTCACTCAGTGGGTCAATGAGCCTACACGAGGCGAAAGCGTTCTGGACTTAGTATTCACGACCGAAGACAACCTCGTCACTGGCCTCACCGTTGACGAATCGTTGGGCGGGAGTGATCACGGTCTGATTAGGTTCTGTGCGCGCGTCCCTCGGGTGAAGCGTAGTAACTCGATCTCCGGTGGGCGGACTTTGTTAGCCTCCGGGATAGCGTAGGTGAGATGGGGTTAGAGGTCGGCGGCGATGTTGAGGGAGTGTGGAGTGCATTCCGGGACGAGTTTATGGTGCTGCAGTCTGCTGCCATACCCTCAAAACCGGTCACCCCTGATCAACGCAGCCTAAGTGGTTCAGTCGTGACATCGCTTCGGCTATCCAAAATAGGAAAGTAGCGTACAGGAGGGCGAAGGCCAATCGTTCCCATGAAAACACTGATGCGTATGTTCGCCTGTGTAGGGAAGTGAAGGCGAAGGTTAGGCTAGCGAAACGTAACGAAGAACTACGGGTGGCAAGCCTCTGCAAGGGGAACCCTAAGGAGTTCTTCAGTTATGTTAATAGTAGAAAGCCCATTAGACCGAAGCGGCGTTCTGCGGACCCCCGACGCGGACATCGCTAATGTGCTTAATGAGTACTTTGCGGGAGTGTTCACCAGGGAGGACACCCGCGTCATCCCCGAGACAGGCGTCAGGCACGAAGGTGCTGGCCTGGATAGTGTTCGATGTACCGCGACAGTCGTTGCCGATAGAATAGACAAACTGAGCGCGTTTAAGGCTCCTGGGCCAGACCAGTTTCTCCCCAGTGTTGCGGGAGCGGGAGGTGCGCGACCAGGTGGCTCCCCACCTGGCTATAGTCTTCAACAAATCGTTGGAGACGGGCCAGGTGCCTGGTGACTGGAGGGAAGCCAACGTGACCCCTGTCTTTAAGAAAGGGGATCACGAAAGTCCAGGGAACTATCGTCCCATTAGTCTCACTTCAGTTGTAGGTAAATTATTAGAGGGGATAATAGCGGATCGGATCGTTGACCATTTGGATTCCTACAAGCTGCTTGGGGACCCCCAACATGGGTTTAGACGGCATAGGTCGTGTCTCACCAACTTGCTTGAGTGTTTTTCCACGTCATGTTGGGTGAGTATGATAAGAGTAGGGCGATTGATATACTTTATCTCGACTTTCAGAAAGCCTTTGATAAGGTACCTCACCGCCGGCTAATGGCGAAAGTCCGCGCGCTGGGTATCGGTGGGGAAGTAGGTAGGTGGATTGAAAACTGGCTGAAGAATAGGCGGCAGAGGGTTGTAATTAAAGGGGCTAGTTCGGGCTGGGCCTCGGCCACTAGTGGTGTTCCTCAGGGTTCCGTTTTGGGGCCAGTGTTGTTTATCATTTACATAAATGATATCGACGGTGGCATCGTCAGTCCGATCGCCAAATTCGCTGATGACACCAAGCTTGGGGCCAATGTTGGGACGCCCGAAGCGATCGAGGAACTGCGTGCGGACCTAGGTAGGATAGGAGAGTGGTCCGAAAAATGGCAAATGCCGTTTAACTTGGGTAAATGCAAGGTGATGCACATTGGCTACGCCAATCCCAAGTCGGACTACTTGATGTTGGGGAGTGATATCGAGGCGACTGATTTGGAAAAGGACTTGGGTGTGCTAATTAGCAGCGACCTTAAGTTTACGAAACAGTGCATAGAGGTGGAAAAGAAAGCCCAAAAGCTGTTGAGTTATATCAGGAGGCAATTTCAGTTTCGGAACAAGGAGATTGTGCTCTCTCTGTACAATTCCTTGGTTCGGCCGCACCTGGAGTATGCTGTGCAGTTTTGGTCGCCCACCCTCAGGAAAGATATTGAGAGGTTGGAGCGAGTGCAGGCGAGGGCCACAAAGTTAATCCCTTCCGTTAGGCATATGGGCTACAATCGACGCTTACGCGCCCTGGACTTGTTTTCGCTGGAATCTCGGAGGCTGCGCGGTCAACTGATCGAGGTTTTCAAGCTCTTACGCGGGTTCAACGATGTCGATTTTAGAAGCATGTTTAGTTTAAATGATAACCTAACTCGCAACAATTGTTGGAAGTTGGATTTGAAACGGTTTAGGACTAGTGTGTGTGAGAATTACTTTACGTATAAGATCTGTGACACGTGGAACAAGTTACCTTCAGAAGTTGTGAACAGTTCCTCTGTGGATCATTTCAAGAAAAGGTTAGACCAAATCTTGCACACTATTTGAGTGTGTAGAAAATTTTCCGTGGCACCCGTTGTCATTGGTACTACCTCGGTATGGGCCTCTCTCTCTCTCTCTCTCTCTCTCATATATATGTATATAATACTATCCTCCAAACAATATTTCACGTACGACGGTCGGAATCCGAAGACGATTAGAACATGCATTTTAAGTTTCTGGAATTAAAAAAATTTTGCCTTCATTTCTTCTCTTCTTTTCAACAGTCATTTTCCTGTTATTAATGACAGAAAAAAATGAGAGGAATTAGGTACATATATGGAGGTTAAGAGAGAGAGAGAGAGAGAGGAGAGAGAGAGAGAGAGAGAGAGAGAGAGAGTTAAAAGGACAAGAGGAAGCCTCAAAGACCTTTCGGTCTGCTCGGGGGAGGTTCCTGTTATGAGACTGGTTCATATTTTACTATTTTAGCAGTAGTAGAAAAATGGATAGAAAAGCAAAAGGCTCTCCCCCCCCATCCTCCAGAGGTGGGTACGGAAGAAGGTTGAAAAAATTCCTTGACCCTGGAAAAGTAGTCAAGGAAAGAGAAGAATATATGAGCTAGCTCTACAATTACGCTATGCACACAGAGATCGTACACTTGATAGCACCGGTCTGTAAACTAACCATTAATATACAGGGTGTTTCAAAATTTTTTACTTTTTACTAATAATAAATACACAGTATTGAAATATATATTTGAAGCACCCTGTACTTGTACAGATCGCACATCAACCACTTGGTATAGTCATAAATCCTCGAACATTCGGCTTTGACTTTTATGCTAAATTTTTACAGCTCTATTTACCGAAGTGTTGGTCCAGCAAAGACCCCATGACCCACTTCAGGCTATCCCCAAAAGGATTAAGAGAGAGGTAAATGTTAAACTCTCCATGTCTACACCCATGTACGCGTAAATCCATCACAAAATGATGGCTTTGTGGTGAAGCAAAGTGATGAAATATGCTTCTACAAGAAAAGGGGTGAAACAGGAATCAAGAGCAGAAATCAGATTTTCCACACCATGTCCTCATCCGTCACGTGCATAGCCACCCAAAGAAGAGAAAAAAAGAAATCGTGATGGCAGAAACGCAACCTCACCTCACCTAATCCATGCCATGTATTTTTTTTTAAAGATTCTTTTGTTAGTTAGGAATTATATGTTTCTACAAAATATTTTCCTATTCTTAGACGTATTAATAAAGCAGGCAAGTGTGTGTGTGGTGTGTGTGTGTGTGTGTGTGTGTGTGTGTGTGTGTTTTCTGTAATTGGATGTCTATCATGTGTATGTGTCTGCCAACTCTTTGAATTTCGCAGAATTTCAACTTGAGTCTCCCGCCGTGAAAGGTTTTTACGCAGAAAGTGATATATTGAATCGTTCATAAGTTGCGGTGTTGTGCCACCACGAACGTAGAGAAAATCTCTTTCCGGCGAGGAATATCAATGGAAGGTCTCTGTATCTAACCGTGTGCACTTGTCCCTTATAAAGAATGAAAGGTTTCGTGGGTGATCACCCGTTGTTGCTACGGCTAATTCAAGAGTCTCCAACTTAAAGGTATTCATGAGGCAAGTGCAGGGCCGCCGAGAGGGTGGGAAGCCGGGTTATATCCCCGGGGCCCGGACCTATGGGGGGCCCAGAAAAAGGGGAGATAAAATCTAAAAATATTAATAAAGCAACTGATTAAATAACAGAGAGGAAATATAATTAATGAACATACATTTTATAGAGATTATCATACTGTATGTTTTGAATAGTGATTTCAAACTGACTTGGACATATAATCAGTTTACTTGTTATGTACACAAAAAATCATTCATAATAAAATACTGAGTAAACAGGGGGGGGGGAGGCTTATATACCAATCCTTTCCCGGGCCCGTGGCAGCTCTCGCCGGCCCTGAGCAAGTGATAAAAAAAATGAGTTGCTCGATGGTTGAACATGCTATGTGGGGCACAATCAACAAATGGGGCGAGAATTAAGTGTAGGAGGAAGTGATTAAACAAACTCCCGCAGGGCTACGTTTATCACACAATTTTCTTAAATTATATTATATGTGAGGACAGTCTTAAACCCTGAGTGTATTCAGAACTCTGTTCAGCCTATTATCAAACATGTTTACAGTTTGGCTTGAAACAACCTCCGAGGGAAGTTGGTTCCAGATATTAACTGTTATAGGAGAAAAGATTATCACATATGGAGGTACTAAACATTTTAAGTTCCAATTTAAAACCATTATTTCTTGTTGGATTGGTATTAAGTGAAAATAATTTCCTGTCGTCTACTCTGACTATTACAGTGAACATCTTGAAAACTTGAATAAGCTGACTGCGCAACCTCCTGGTCTCTCAGGTAAACAGATTTAAGCGTTCTAATTTTCGGTGTTAGTTTTGCAGTTTCATTGAAGGGATCAATTTTGTAGCCCTTGCTTGGACCTTTTCCAGCCTTTTTACATCCTTCCTAAGGGATGGAGACCAAAGCTGCACACAGTACTTGAGTTGAGGTCTAACTGGTGAATTGTAAAGAGACATTACAATCTCCTTGTTTCTAAATTGGAACCAGTGGCGGTCCTGGGCATAGGCGATATAGGCGGCCGCCTAGGGCGCCAAGTGGTGGCGGGGGTGACATAGCACGCCCGTTTTTTATTTTTTAGGTATCGATTTTGCTTGTAAAAATCAATTTATAAAACTGAATTAAAGTTATTTCATTAAATAAACAAACAATGAAATAGGTATAAGTTAAAACTGTTTATAATTATTAAAATCAAGCAGAGTAAATTAGAGTGTAGCTAGCGACGGATTTTTCTCCACTCCACAATTTCGTATGTGTTCTAGTTTACAGTGAATTGTGTCTGGCCGAGCATCATGTTGAAGAGGACAAAACCGTCAGATGCAGAACCAATTGATCCTGCTGAATGGCCTTCTGTCCTGAATGATAAGATGAGGACAGAATTTGTTAGGTGAGGACCATACCAGGTAACACCTGACTTCATCTTTCCTAGGAGAGAGGATGGAAGAAAATGCCACCACCAATACTTCAATAGAATCTTGGTAAACGGAGAGAAAATGAAGAGAAGTTGGCTGATGTATTCACGGAAAAACAACAGCCTCTTCTGCTTCTGCTGCAAGCTGTTCTCGACAAAAGACTTTTCTTTAATAAAGGGAGGACTTAACGACCGGAAGAATGCAACCACCTTGCTCAATTCTCATGAAAACACGCCAGAACACTTAAAACATTTGACAACATGGAAAGAAATGGAGGTGCGGATTATAAAAGAAGAAACCATTGACAAAAAAGAGGTGGCACTCCTTGAATCTGGTGGTAGCTGATGCTGCTAAATTTGCATCAAGAAGACCAGGAGGAGCAGGTTTTAATAGGAAAACAACTAGACCTAAAACTTCCAAACCAAATTTAAAATTCAGTTATTTGCTAGCTGGCAATCTTATTCCTTTATTAAGCTACATTGTGTGATTTATTAGTGTTTTTTATTTATCTATTTTGTGTGCAATATACATTGGAATATTTTATTTTGTTTGCAATATATTTGGGAATCTTTATTGAGTGTTCATTATTCATACAAGATTTCTTTGTAGTTTTTGTTTCAAGATAACTTGTTCTTACTTGAAGCTAAGAACAATAAATGAAGGAGGTGCTTTGTGTTTGAAAGACAATGTGTTCAGCGTGTTTTATTGCGGCAGAGGTTATGCACCGGGAAGTGGGGGGGGAGTGTGCTGTTGACAGAGGAAGGGCATCTTTGCATGATCTCGCCTAGGGCGCCAAAAATACCAGGACCGCCACTGATTGGAACTATCTTTTAATATGACCCACTATTTTTAAAACTTCTTTTCGACTTTTGCACAGTGCTTTGACGGTTTGAGATCATTACTAATATAAACTCCCGAGTCTTTCTTTCGATCAGTCTCAGTCAAGTTCCTCTCCAAGAGAGAATAATCGGTCTTCGGGCTTCTTGTAACCGATGTGCATTACCTTACATATGTTCAAGTTGAATGGCATCTGCCAAGTAGTAGGCCATTCACCCAACCTATCCAAATCATTTGAATCGTTTTTACGCCCTCCTCATAACTTATAATATTTCCTAATTTAAGAAAGAGAGAGAGAGAGATAGAGAGAGAGAGAGAGAGAGAGAGAGAGAGAGAGAGATAAAAATGTAAACGTTGGAGACATATACACAAAAAGATGCTGGCATAGATATCAAGACGTATAAATTGAAACCATGAGACTTTTATGGACCGAAAGTTTTGCTGTTTCTCAGTGAATTATTCTCTTGATAAACATTTCTATTTCGTTATTCTTTTTTATTTAGAACAAATGATTATAAATCACAATTTATACAATAGCTTAATGACCAATTACACTTTCCGTGTGAATGCAGAAGGGATGGAAAATCATAGTTAGTCTCTCTCTCGTTAGTTTCTTGTAAAAGAGCTCAAAGCCCTCGAATGGGACTGATTGTACAAGTTTCTCCGTACTATTCCGAGATTATATATACAGCAATACCTTGCACAGCGCGGTTAATTGGTTCCGGAATTTGTCCGCGCTGTCCAAAACCGCACTGTTCAAAGCATTAGAAATTAGAAATTAGAAAACAATAGGAAAATTGCGCGCTAAATTTAAAAAAATTGACGAAAATACAAACCGTGCTACATCAAAACCCGCGCTAATCAAAACCGCGCTGTTCAAGGTATTACTGTATATATATATATATATATATATATATATATATATATATATATATATGTGTAGATGTATATATAATATATATATATATGTATATATATATATATATATATCAACGTAAAGAACGACGCTTTGTATAGGAGACTTTCCGCGCAAGATGAGAGCGAAAGAACGAAACAATTGAAAAAATGAGGTACCCACCCGAGAATCGAACCCGGGATCTTCCGATTGCCGGTCAGACATGCTAACCACTACACCATAGCCTCACCCAAACAAATGCTCGTAATTCCTCTACATACGCGCAGAAACCAATGCCCCAAAGGGCACCCACGCATGCCGTAACATTTATACATTATAACCTCATTTTTTCAATTGTTTCGTTCTTTCGCTCTCATCTTGCGCGGATAATTCTCCTATACAAAGCGTCGTTCTTTACGTTAATTATACTGCGTGTTTGCAGTTATAATGTATATATATACTATATATATAGAGAGAGAGAGAGAGAGAGAGAGAGAGAGAGAGAGAGAGAGAGAGAGAGAGAAGTTAAAACTTTAGGCTTTATTGGATGATACATTTAATTTATGTAAAATTTCTTCTTAAAAACAGTGAAGAGCCAAAAGTTGTTGTATTGTATTACGACACTTTAAACTTTATACGCATGGAAAGAAAACATTTCTCCCCAATTTCAGTTTTTAAAAGGGGATATTTTATCCCCGAAACGACTTCAATCCAAGAGTCTATTCAACCTTTTTATTTTGCAATAACAGCAAAACTAATTTCAGTATTGCACGATGTTACCTCCGAGATGAAGGTTTTGACTACGCGTGTTTTAATTGTAATAGTAACGGCAGTAGTGCTCCAATACTATCCGAATCGTTTTTAATAGTCATGTACCTGTTATTACTGACAAAGAGAGAGAGAGAGAGAGAGAGAGAGAGAGAGCCATAACAGCTTTACAGCCGACTCGGGGTGGCATCTATACATTTCGTTCAAACGCAGACCACTCACGTATGAAAGAATTAGCACAGAAAAATAAGGCGGTTCTCCCCTCCTCCTCCTCATCCCCTCCGCCCACGGTGGTGGGCAGACTTGGAAATAAAAAAGAAAACTCAATAATTTGCAGGAAAAAGATTACGAGAAATTTTATAGAACAGAGAGAAGAGAGAGAGAGAGAGAGAGAGAGGAGAGAGAGAGAGAGAGAGAGAGAAGACAAGAGGATGCCTCAAAGACCTTTCGGTCCAATCGGGAAAGTTCCTGTTGTTAAACTAGTACATTTTTTAATTATTCTAGCGGCCGTAAAGTACTGGATAGAAAAGCATAAGGCTCTCTGCCTACCATCCGCTCCCTCACAGCTAGAAGCGGGCACGGGAAAAGGTTGAAGAAAGTACCTAACCCTGGAAAAGTAGCCAAGGAAATTTTATAGAAAAGAGGAGAATCTCCAACTTAGCTTTACAATTATGCTATGCACGCAGAGAAGTCGTATACTAGATAGCACCATTGTTTAAACCTGGGGTGGGCAATACATAAGCCAAGAGCCACAAATGGTTATCCACCAGAAATGTGTGGCTATTTCGCCTTCTGAAGAAAAAGATTGCAAGGTTTCTCATTAATTTAATTGATGCAGAAATGGTTAAATTAATATTTGTGTTTTGCCAAGCCAGTACCGTTAAAATCACAAAATAAATTTATTTCGCACAAATTCTGAGTTTATTATTATGTGGCTGGTCGGATAGCCACACCTGTGGCTAAAACAAAAAACATATTGCCCACCCCTGGCATAAACTAACCTAATACAGGGTGGCGCGGCGCAAAAGTCGCGCATCATAGGATTTTCAGTGTTGACTATATTTTTTTCTTTTAGGTAGGGGATGGCTGCGAAATTAACAATTTAAATTTTGTACCAATTCATCGATTTGTTGTACCTGGTATTCCATACATTAAAACCAAGCTCACCCTCTCGTCTATCGTTAATTTCGCAGCCATCCCCTACCTAAAAGAAAAAAATAATATAATCAACACTGAAAAGTTCTATGATGCGCGACTTTTGCGCCACCCTGTATTTGTACTGATCGTATATCAACTACTTTGTATCGTCACAAATACTTCGAACATATGTTTTGATTTTATACTAAATATTTGCAGCTGTAATTATCGGACCAACAAAGACCTCGTGGTCCACTCGAGGTTAGCTCAAAAAGGATTAAGAGAGAGGAAAGGTTAACTTCTCCATTCTTACATTATGTACGTGCAAAGCTGTCACGTACAAAGAGACGTGAAGTGGTTGAAACAGGAATTAAAAATGGAAATCTGATCTTCAACACCATGCCTGCACTCATCACGTGCACCCATTTATCCCATATATATATATATTATATGTTAATGGAACCATTCTGAGTTTGTGTATATATATATATATATATTATATATATATATATATATAAACGAGTTTTAAGCCATTTTATCAACTTAATAAAATTATGAGCGAAACAACCAACAATTTTTTTTTTTTTTTTTTCGAACAACTCAATTCCTTGCATTAAAAACTCATATCGTTTCATTGCACGACACGAAATATCCGCTCCGAAAACGACATAATTTATTCAATGTCAGAGCTGCGATTTAATGTTAATGCGATCAATTGCCGAATCAAACGAGGATAAACAAACTCGGTACATAAAATTAAAAAAAAAAATAAATCAACATTGATTCAATGCAATAAACCTTTTCCAACACTTAAAAATCGAACGTAGATTGAACACTTTAGCGAGCTAATGAGATGCGGGCGTTTGATTTCAACAAAAAAATAGTAAAAAGCGACTCTTTCCACGTATATTGAGGATTACATTTTCTAAAGACAGAATTTTAATATTAAAATAAAATAGAGCCAAGCATACAAATTTGCCGGTATGCACAGTGCGCACTCATGCAAATTGTATATACAGCACATATACTGATATGTATATATATATATTAGTGGTGCACCGATTAATCGGCATCGGCACCTGGCATGCCGATATTAGGAAAATACCTTGCATGGCTGATTAATCGGTAAAATGCCGATTAATGGGCATGGAAAGTGCCGATACCGATTAATCGGTGCACCACTAATATATATACAAGGTGAGTAAAAAAAGTCCGGAAATATAGGAAGGATAGGAAACTTTCATTGCAAAAAGACACTTGTTATAAGTAATGCTATAAGATGTGCTCTATATGTTCTCCTTTCACTTCCAAACATATAGAGAACATATAGAGCACATCTTATTACATTACTTGTAACATGTGTCTTTTTGCAATAAAAGTTTCCTATCTTTTCTATTCCTATGTTTCCGGACTTTTGACTCACCTGATATATATATATATATATACTTCAGTGTTCCTTAGGATGTCATTAGACGAAAGCGCTTGAGCA
>JAJOZX010009771.1:0-82500 GCA_023014485.1 Bathynomus jamesi
AATAGCTCGTGCTCGGCCGCGAGTGACCTAGGACCGGGAAACTTGACAGAGCACATCGGCAGCTCATGGGCTATCAGTTTGTGGTGGTTGCAGAATTTTCCGATGTGTCTGTGCACCGTTCCGAAGAAAGCGGACAGACAGACATACAGACACACAGACACATTTTAGCTCAATAGCTCGGATATATTTTTTCCTTTCAAAGAGCTGCCACTAAATTTTTTTTTTTTAAATTTTAATTTTTAACGTCAAATGTTTTTTGTTCTTGTCAGGTTCTTTTTAAGATTTATTATTATGCACACAAAAAAGATTGGTAATCTTGTAGTTTAACGTCGCAAGTAGTATCCCTGCAAAAATGTAGAGTGCAAATCAAATGAATACAAAATGATCAATAATGTTGGGGGAGGGGGTTAGACCCTTCAAGGTGGGGGATGGGGATGCATACCCCCCTTCATGCAAGGGGGGTATGCATGAAGGGGGGACAGGGGGTAGTCCCCCCAAAGGGTATCCTAACCTAAGAAGAATAATAAAGAGAGGAGAGAGAGAGAAGAAAGTTGTTCTCGCTGGTATGCCCCGGCGCATAATGGGGTCTTGGCCAGCCATCCTGGGCGACTTTAGCATCACAGCCAGTTGGCTTAGAAGGTGTAATCAGCCAATCGTCTTGGCGGAGTTTATATATATATATATATATATGTAATAAAGAGAGAAGAAGCTGCTCACGCTGGCATTTCTCGATGCATAATGCGGTCTTGACAGCCATCTTGGACGGCTTTAGCATCACAGCGAGTTGGCTTAGAAGGCGTAATTAGCCAACTGTCTTGGCGTAGTGTATACATATTATATTAATGTACAAGAATGTAGAGGCAGCCATCTGTCAGCCAGGAGAGAATGCAGATATGTAGCCAGTCGTATATGGCTTTATCGTATAGTTATTTCCTTGTACGGATGTATAAAGAAGAATTAAAACGCACATCACTGTCTCATAAACAGCAAAGCACACCTTTGAAAAGAACCTTTGAAAAAGAAGCCGAATAATTTATGGAGTTATTTTGATGAGGTTCTGCCTCCACCTATCAAAAATAGTCAGAAAAATTATCAAAAAGAATTAGACATCTATTCAAAAGAGCCACGAGTCAATCGCGACATGACCGGATTTTGAGCTAAATCAATTAATATTTAAGGGTGGCGCAAATTTGAAGAAATTTGCCATTCCAAACTGTATAATGATACTAAGGTTGCGCCACCTCTAAATATGCACAAATTGATCCAGTTTTTTATTTCCACATTGGTAGTGGTTTTGGAATATAGGCAAATGTCATGAGAAATATATTTTTCATTTTCATTTTTTTTTGGAACACCGTAATATATATATATATGTTAACCTCTCCGTCTATGGCCTTGGGAGGTTCGAAGTTGACGGGGGTTCTGGTTAGGTGGAAGCAACGGATTTGTTACTCTGGAGTATCTGGTACCGTATAGGGAATCGCAGAAGTTTCTCTTATACTACTCTCTGATTTCTTCTTGTAGTGGATCGGAGGATTCTGTGGAGCTTACTAAATTCTCTGAAGGTTCCCCGATTCTTCTTGTAACGTATCGGGAATTTATTTTTCTCTATTTAAGACTAAGTTCTCTGAAGAGAGCAAGGCTCGAAGAAGACAAAGATATTCTATAACTGTAGTTTACTGCTAAAATGTTACAGGTAATACTTAGCCTCTAAGTTAGATCAGACAATCAGAATGAAAAGTTGAAAAATGAGTTTATGTACACAAATTTTGTTGACATCATTATTATTTAATGTTGACTTGTTTTGTTTTTTATTCTCAATAGGCTGCATTATTTTGCAAAATATTTGAAGATAAGGTAAATATTTTAGCTGTAGCAACGTCTAGACAGATAAGCAAGATATTTGAAGATGAAGTCATATTTTTATTTTAAACTGCATATTGACAGATCTGATGTTATCATGATCTGCCGAGTGAACTAAAACTGGAAATTGAAATATGCATTCTATTATGAATTACAATTAAACATGCATATGAGCAAAAGGAATGCCTTAAGATTTAAAATTAAACGTTAAGCAAAACATGACTTCATCTTTTACAACGAAGAGAGAATGTATAAAGAAAATGAACATTGCAGAATTTAACAAGATTACATTATTAAGCCAAATCTAAAAAAAAAATGAATAAGTGATTTAAAAAGAAATAATTCACCAATTATTCAGCAGAAATAAAATAGAAAGCAAATAAAAAATTTACCCAAACTCGTGTCAGTGTTTTGCGACTTTGGACTCTATATGCCAAAATGAATATATAAATATAAATATACATAAGGATATAAGGCTTATACAAATATACGAATTATATAAATATACGAAGGAATATAAGAATTACATGAATGAATATAAGAATATAGGAATATAGGCAGGCGCGGACTGGCTCAAAAATTTCCACCGGCCAGGTGTCACTGAGAGGGCCCCCAAAAAGCTTCAGTAAGTTTTGCCCCAAAAAAGTGTTTATGGGTGTTTTAAAAATCTAGTAATTTTGTTATGACCTGTAAATCCCCGCGAGTTTTTAATATAATTTTGAATTCAACCAAAATCAAATCTAATTAATACGCAGTCAGGGAATGACGAGGTGTACTTCTGAATACACGAAAGGCCTTGGAATCATTTTTCTTTTTCCTTGTGGGTTTCCATTATATATATATATAATATATATATATATATTATATATCTGTTCATTACAATATGAAATTTACTCATGAAAATCATAGAAAACGTTGAAGTAGAAAGACTTTTTTCAATCCCAAACTAAACTCTCACTTACTCAAATTATTACAGAGGGGCCCATTATCAACAGTAGACCACAGGCCTTTCTTCTTTTAGTTACGCCTCTGATGATAATAATAATATATATATTTATATAGCGCACAATATCAATGAATAACGTTTTCAAAGGCGTTTAGAAAAAAGGTATATGAGGAAATTATTGGGGTGTGGATTGTAGGTTTGGGTATGCAGGTTCTTGGGATCTAGGCTGAACTGGCTGGGCCCTGCTGGGCTTTATTCAGCTCCTAAGATATTTATGTGTTTAAAGCTTAAAAATATAAAAAAGTAACAATTACTTAAATAAAAATTCAGTAAATTACTCACGTTATAAAGACCAAGAGCAAAAAATCGGCGCGCCAGCACAAATGCAACACCGCTTAAAAAATATTTACTTTATTTACTTAATTTTATTTTTCGCGCCAAAAATAATGTCCTAGAGTACTGATCGGTTATACTAGAAATCTCAGAAATGCGTTTGGCGACATAGCGATTTTTAACATTTATTTAATTAATTTTCAACAAATAAAATAAATATATCATAGTAAATTTATTTTTAAAAAAATTTATTTAAACAGACATAATTTATCAACGACTAAACTAAAGTTAATAATCCTAAACAATTTAAATATCAATTATTTTACTAGTATTAAAAAAGTGGAAAATTTTTAATGCCGTTTTGTCGCCAACGTACGTTGCCGTGTTGGAACTTTTTTGACCCCTGTGAACACCCCTGAGGTCTTATATAGTAATACGTCGAACAAATTTAGGGCCCCCAACGGAAAGGGCCCACCGGCCACGGGCCGGTGGGCCGCCGTGGCCAGTCCGCGCCTGAATATAGGAATTATTCATTGTTCATTTTTACAGGGTTCTTCCCTCTAGAATGATATTAATACAATAATATAATATCCTAACTAATTCTAACTAGATGATAACTAGTGGTTTTCTATAATGCATATTTATATACAACACGTGAGTTGGGGTGGTTAAATCTAATTCACGTGGTCAAGGTACGCACTCTTGGTCGTGCATAAATAGTTTCACATCGTTCGGTGTCTCTTGTTTTCCTTCGTTCCAAGAATGATCTTTTTACTACAAATATGCCGAGGATAATAGCACACACAATAATGATACTAACGGCAGATGTTGAAAAAATTGTTAAAGGTTGTATGTAGTATTTGTAAAAGGTTATTCTGGTTATCATCTGAAATTTTAAAACGACTCAATTGATCATTCCATTTAGGAGCATGGAGTTCGGATTGGATGGTTACAGACTTCATGGAGAGATTTAAGATTTCTATAACGGGTTTAAATTTAATTTGGGACGGGAAAGGGTACGAGTCATTAATGGTAACCTTATAAGGGTTGTATATTTGGAAGGTTTTTGAACGCAAGGAACAACCAATTGGTAGCCGGATAACCGTAGGTATTTTGATGAGGAAATAATTTGACGGACACTCGAAAGTAGCGGTTGTCCTTTTCGCGAAAGAAACCCAGATGTCTGGTCCAATTCGGAGTTGGACGGTTTTAGAGGAATGGAATTTTGTGAAAGAACATACCGGAGCATGACGGTCACGAATTAAGTCGATAAAGTAGGACCTAGTGGTTGGAAGAATTACTGGTTTGAGTGGAGGGCAAACGAGTTGTTTGTTCGTTTGCGGGAATCTGTAATGCCGGACGTCGCTATCTGACATCATAGAATATGCTGAAAGATATTTGGTGAGGAAAAGGTAAGGTGGTACTGTGGGTAGATACAATCGATAGATATTAGAATTGTTTTGATAGGGTGTTGGGAAAGGGTGAAATTTGTATACGTCATAAGTGAGTACATCGAAAAGTGGTACAATCATGAGGTACATGTAGAGGCGTGGTCCATGTACAGTCCAGGTATATTCCAGAAATTGGGAGTAATTAGTATGGTTGAGTGGGAATATGGGTGATAATTTTAATTGTGTCTGAGAGGTGTGAATTAAAGACTGAAGTGTGTCCCATGGTATTCGTGTGGAAAGAGTGATTTTTCTATGGGCTAGCTGGGTCGCACGCAAAACTTTGTAATGAATCGTAATTATTTGTAAATATTTATCGATTAGGGTTACTTGTAGGTTAATTATTTCCACTAATTCTAGATATCTTTCGTGTTCTTTGTATTTAGCTAACAGGGATTCAAGGTATGTAAAGTTGTCCGAAAGGGTGTGGAGGAAGCGATTGTTTTCGTGGTGACTTAATGGTTTGTTCTAAAATTTGTCCATTATATTGCCGATTCAGCGCGAAGAGATTCAATTTGAGTTCACTCCTTTTAATGTCTTCTTCGGTCGCTAATCCGAATAAACCTGTGAATATTTTTCCTCTCATATCTATCAATCCCCTTTTATTTCTTTGATTAAATTTTGCTGAGTTTTGAGTTCCAATTTGTATCCTTGGTAATGCTAATATATCTGATAGGGTGTGTGCTGTAGTTTGAATATTTTCGAATGTACAGTATTTTCTAACAGAACGCGACTAATCTGGTCTGTTCCCGGCGTATGTTTAACAGAACCGTGAATTTTACTTTCAAATGTTTTTAATTGGGTTTTTATCTGAAGGAGATTGGTTTTAATTCTAGCAGGGGGTTGCAAATTGATAAAAAGGTCCGCGTGTCCTTTCAAAAATTTACTTTCTGCGAGCTTTTCTATAACAACTCCGGTAGAAATTTTAATGCTCGGGCTACTAGAGTAAATAATTTGGAAAATTATAAGGGGGACAATTTTATTCGTTTCTACGTCTTAGATTATACGGAGCTGGGGGTTGCCGTGTGGATACTTGTGTTTGTGTGCGAAGTGGTCGGCCTCGCTTTGGTGGTAGTGGGGGTCGACCGTTAAGCTCGGATTCTAAGCGGGTTCTTTTTTTATGTGAAGGTTCTAGTTCACGTGGTTGATGCATTTGCGGCCGGTATGTAGGGTCCATGCGTCGATCATCAATCGGTGAGAGTGGTGACGGAGGAGATGGTGGAGTTGGAGGAGATTGTGAAGTTCCACTGAGTGATCCTCTAGAAGGGGTTTCTCCAGGTTCTGGTTCCGATGTGACTCTCGGATCTGGGACCTTCTTGTTCAGAGATTGGCTCGAGTACTGGCGGTAGTGGTTTCTGCGGTGACCACTTCGGTTTTGTGGTCCCTGCTGGATTTGTTAATACCTTGATCTTTTGAAGGACAGGCGGCTCGAACGCCTGGCAGATGTTTTTTGGGAAGGTGTTGTTCGGCAGCTATCTTCAAATTATCAGCGTGAATGCTCTTTAGTTTGGAATGGTCTCGGAGGTCGAGGATTTCGTAACAGTTCTTTCCGAGGTTTTTTCTAATCCTATATGGGCCATCCCATTTTCGATATAATTTTCGATGAGCACTTGGCAGTTTCACGCTCTTTATGTAACATCGCATACCGACGATTATAGTCCGTTGACGGGGATGACGCCTGTGTTGCTCTTGTTCCATCTGTTGATTTAGGCGTCTAAATATATACAAGGGCGAGATGTTCCGTCCTTTTTGGAAACAAGAATCATAGGAGCGGACCAGGGACTAGCTGAAGGCTGAATGACATCCTGCTCCAACATGTCCTTGATGTGTTCCTCAATAGTTACTAATTGGGAATGTGGAATCCGATAGGGAGGAATGAAGATAGGTTTGGAATTGGGTTCCAGCTTGATTTCGAAGGGGACCAAATTAGTTCGGCCCAGAGGATCTCCTTTTAGGGCAATCACATCTGTTTCTTATCAGGAACTCGAGAAGTGATTCCAATAGTTTGGGATCCTGTATGGCTGGTGACTCCTGAAGGGAGTGCTCCAGATATTTCTTATATTCTTCTTTTAATGCTGAAGGGTTTAACTCTAAGTAACTGGAAACACGATTTATAGTACTGGTGGGGAAATCTGAATTTATTTCTACTGTGGAAACAGTTCCTATTCTCTGATTTGAAGTTAATTGAATAGGGCTTTTTCCTTTGTTTAAACCAGGGGTCACCAACCTTTTTTTTGTTCACCGCCCACTTTTACGATTTTTTGAAAATGAAAAAAGCTTATCGCCCACCTTAGATCAAAAGAATAAATCAACATAATCGATAAAATAAATAATGAAAAATGTTTAATTACCTTTAATGTGAGCCCACTAGTGGGCGCTCCCGCCCAGGTTGGTGACCCCTGGTTTAAACAAACAACAGGGACAGCTGAATTCTGACTATGACTAAGAACTTGGACAATAAGAACATCTCTCTTGGAATTACTTTTCTCTGCTATAAGAGTGCGATCTGACTCTAATAGTTTTCCTTGACCGTTTACTACTCTTGCTAGGAAACAAATCTTCTCATAAGGTGCTAATGTTATATGCTCTGTAGGACATATGAAAAATTGTGAATCTGACTCTGGTTCGGTGATTAAAATTTGCCTTATTGGCTGAAAAATCGTTTCAGTTGGATTTCGAATCTCAACTGCTGAGTTAACTGAAACTGACTGACTGGAAACTGACTGTGTTGATCCTACTGGATTCAACAACTGGAACTGCTTACTCTGGGAGCTGATTTCTGGGGTGGTTGTCCCTCTGGATGCAACCAACTGATTTGAATTGCTATAAACTGGAGTGGGTTTCCTATTTCTTTCGGAAATCCGAACTGAACTGATTCTGTTAGCTTTAAGCTGTCTATTATTCTCATGGAGAGAGTGTGTCCTATTTCTGCACTTAACTAATTTTCCGGCTGGGTAAATTTCCCATTGATTCGGTTGAAGAAATCCATACCTAGTAAAATATCTGTCTAAAAGGTGGCGACTGCGTCCACAATACAACATTTTGCGGAATATACCGTGTTACCAACTTCTAAATATAATTCAATTTCTCCATATGTGGGTATGGGTGTGCCTCTAACTCCTCTGAGTTGGCAGGAAGGTGCCTTAATTCCATATTTATAATCTGTACTCTCTAGTAACTCATCTGTACATTGTTTCTTAATTAATGTCGCATGTGCTCCTGTAATTAGGAGAGCAGTTAAATCTCAGTTATCTGTGCTGCAATTTATTATTAAATCTAGTAGGTTCGCACCTATAATTCTGATGGGTAGTTTATGTGTGTATTTGGGTTTATTACTGCTATTTAGGAAGGAGGAGGCTGAACTGCTGCCTCCAAAGTGGGATCTAAAAAAGAACTTGAACTGATTTCTATGGGAGGACCTGAGTCATATGCTACGGGATCACCAATACACTGGAGGGTCTTCTTGAAAAGTGTACTCTGGGAAACTGATTCTTCAACGGGTATTTCTACGTTCCGAACCACCCGACCTGATGGGTGGTTTATGTGTGTATTTGGGTTTATTACTGCTATTTAGGAGGGGGGAGCTGAACTGCTGCCTCCAACGTGGGATCTAAAAGAGAACTTGAACTGACTTCTATGGGAGGACCTGAGTCATATGCTACGGGATCACCAATACATTGGAGGGTCTTCTTGAAAAGTGTACTCTGGGGAAACTGATTCTTCAACGGGTATTTCTACGTTCCGAACCACCCGACCTTGCTGATTGTATTGGGGTCTGGACATCGGATAATAGTGTGGTTGACCTTGTGGTCGTGATCTGTTTGGTGAGTGGTTCTGTTGAGGCTGGAAACTAACTGGTTTCTTCGAATTGGAGGGCTTTTGGGAACGTTGGTGATTTGATCTCTGGAAGTGGGGCCTGTACCCTACAGGGGCTTTGCCAGCACATTTTTGTCGGTCACCACGGTGATGACCATGTTCATGACAGTGGGAGCAATAAGGGGGAATAATTGCACTGACTCATCATGTGCCCAAAACTATCACAATTAAAACACTGAGGAGGAGGGTGTGCATTCTGGGTTTGTGGGGCTTGTTTCTGAGGTGGTGTTCCCTGCATCGACCTAGATTTATAGGGTTGTTGTTGTTGTGGTTGCTGAATGTAGTGTATGGAGGTCTCTCTACGCTTCCGGTAGTTCTGGCTCGCTAAGTCTGGGTAATGTTCCTTTGTTTTATTTATGGCTTCACTTACTGGTTTGTCAATATTTAGACACTCTTGAAATTTCTTTTTAGGTGTTACGGGTAGGTTTTGGAAAATGGATGCTACTACTGTTAGGGTTCTTTGCTTTGAAGTGAATGTAATGTCGCATGCATTTTCTGCGGCTCGGAGGGCTTCTCCTACAAGTTTGCGTTTGTGTAATAAAATTATTTAAATCTTCGTGTTCTTCTTTCTTCCATTTAGCTTGGAAGACAGCTTCTAATGTGGCCAAAGGTTGTGCGAGCGTTATTTCTTTGAAAAATTCTAATAAGTGTTTTTTAAAATTGTCCCAAATTGTAGCTTCACTAATGGATGGGACGTATGTAACTGTATCATGGGCATTCCTCTCTTTAGGGTCAACAAACCTTTTAGCTTCCCTAATCTTTATATCATCATCTGTGATGTTTTCGCGTAAGAAATGCTGTTCTAGAGACTCAATCCAAGGTCTTACGCGTGGTTCAACGAAGTTATCTATGGTTCCCTTAAAAATTAGGACAGTATGGGGAAGGTTTACAAGTCTGCGTAAGTTAATGTATGCTGGGGAAGCGGTTTGAGACATGTTGGCTTGTGCTTCATCTGAAGTTTGCGTGTTTGGAAATATGTTTGAAGGGCGCGGGGTAGGTGGAAAAATGGGTGATGGGGAATTTTCAATGTCAGAAAGCGTACCGTCTGAATCGCTCATATGTGAAGGTACTATTAATGTATACTAATTTGGTCTGCTTGACCGACCTTAATCTATGGAATGATCACTTGAATGGCGCTCCTAACTACTCTATTTAAGAAATATACAAATAAATGCACAACAATTTGCCTAACTAGGGAAAAAAAAATTGAAAATTGTAAACAAAATAATAGAAAAATGTAAACAAAATTTCACTCGAATCTACGTGAATGTTCGGAAATATTATGATTGGCACATTAAATAAAATTATTCTATGTTAACTATAATAGTAGAAATAACTCGGTTTCGATAAAAAGAAATGTATCACTGGTGTATGGAATGTTCACTGTGTTTTGTGTTGATTCTGGCTTGATATTAATTATTAACTGTTAATAATACTGACTTCTCAAATGTTTAGTAATTAATTTGAAAAAAAGACCTGTGCTTAACAAGATTCCTACGGCGAAATCCTTGAAGACGTGTCGTGAAGACGTGTCTTGCTGGCCACTTGTTCCTTAACGAGGAATGGGCGTGGAGAACTTGGAGTCGTGACACACCGATCGAATGATGGATGTGAAGAACTGGAAGTCGTGACACGCCCATCAACTGAATGCTGGTTCTCGTTCCAGTGTCTAGAAGACTGGAAGAATCCTGGTTGCAGAGGTTACCAGTTGTTAACCCCTCCGTCTATGGCCTTGGGAGGTTCGAAGTTGACGGGGGTTCTGGTTAGGTGGCAGCAACGGATTTGTTACTCTGGAGTATTTGGTACCGATAGGGAATCGCAGAAGTTTCTCTTATACTACTCTCCGTTTCTTCTTGTAGTGGATCGGAGGATTCTGTGGAGCTTACTAAATTCTCTGAAAGTTCCCCGATTCTTCTTGTAACGTATCGGGAAATTATTTTTCTCTATTTAAGACTAAGTTCTCTGAAAAGAGCAAGGCTCGAAGGAGAAGACAAAGATATTCTCTTACTGTAGTTTACTGCTAAAGTGTTACAGGTAATCAGAGATGGGCAGTATCTTGTATCTTAAGATACAAAAAGTATCTTAAGATACAAGATACGTATCTGAGATAGTATCTTATACTTTATTTTTGGAGGATCTTGAGAAGTATCTAAGATACATTTTGTCATATAGCTTGTATCCCGGGATACACTTTCAAAGATACTTTCATAAGATACTTTTTAAATAGAGACGCTAATAACTATTCATGAAATATGATCATATCTGACGCACGTTGAAGCAGGCCGGCGATTGCTGTTACATGTTTGTACATGAATACTACCGTTGCGCTGCGCGCACAGTCTCAGCACAGACGTACTCAGGTTTCATCTTGTATCCCGCGGTTTTAACATGTTTTAACATGATTAAAAATCAGGAATTATACATATATTTGCTTATTCCTGCAAATATATTTATTATGAGGAAAACTTTATTTTTTCTTCGTGAGTAGGTAACTGAGCATACCTGTATTAACAATTTATTTGAAATACATAAATTGAAAAAGTGTGGTTTATTTTATTTTTCCATACCTAAAAATTTTCAGGATTATTTATGCATATTTACTTTGTGCTTTCCTTTTAGTTATATCACTATATGAATACTAAGATATGAAGTACCATTGATTTGGCATTTATTTATATCCAGAAAATATAATAATAAACAATTGAATGAGACAACTCGTGCGCTCATGGCTCACCAGGTGAAACTAAACTCAAATAATTATTCTTTCAAAAGTATCTTGTATCTTAAAAATGTATCTTGTATCTGTATCTCAGATACATTTTTGTTGGGTATCTTGTATCTGTATCTCAGATACAATTTCCAAGTATCTTGCCCATCTCTGCAGGTAATGCTCAGCCTCTAAGTTAGATCAGACAATCAGAATGAAAAGTTGAAAAATTATATGAGTTTATATACACAAATTTTGTTGATATCATTATTATTTAATGTTGACTTGTAGGCTGATTTATTTTGCAAAATATTTGAAGATAAGGTAACTATTTTAGCTGTAGCAACGTTTAGACAGATAAGCAAGATATTTGACGATGAAGTCATATTTTTATTTTGAACTGCATATTGACAGATCTGATGTTATCATGATCTGCCGAGTTAACTAAAAATGGAAATTGAAATATGCATTTTATTATGAATTACAATTAAACATGCATATGAGCAAAAATTAAATGCTTTAAGATTTAAAATTAAACGTGACTTCATCTTTTACAACGAAGAGAGAATGTATAAAGAAAATGAACATTGCAGAATTTAACAAGATTACATTATTAAGCTAAATCTAAAATAATGATTAAGTAATTTAAAAAGAAATAATTCACCAATTATTTAGCAGAAATAAAATAGAAAGCAAATAAAAAATTTACCCAAACTCGTGTCAGCATTATGCGACTTTGGACTCTATATATCAAAATGAATATATGAATATAAATATACATAAGGATATAAGGACTATATAAATATACGAATTATACGAATGAATATAAGAATTATACGAATGAATATAAGAATTATATAAATATATATAAGAATTATATGAATGAATATATGAATGTAGGAATTATTCATTGTTCATTTTTACATATATATTACCCATTTCTCTACGTGTACATCGTTGTTTTACAGCGCTAACGCGTGTGTCCATTTGATGGGATTCGTGGATAATGGCTGCGTATTTTTGAGCCAAGATGTAGGGCAAGCGGTGTTACAAGATTCGCGATACTAGAGTAGTGCCGTCTCGAGCAGTGACGATTACGTCGTGTAAGTATTATGTAATTCGAAAAACAGTCTACTGTTTAAAGGTGTCTCAATAACTCGTGCAACTTTTCTCTTACATGAAACCTCTTTTGAAATGAATAGCGCATTAGTTTTTATTTTCAATATTTTAGCCCTGACGCCGCATTACTTCGGAGTGTCCTAGAGTATGAGGCCACGTTGGGCCTGGAAGCTCCAATCATCGACCTTACAGGGTAAGAAGTCGCTTTTATTTTTAAAATCTCTCTCTTTCTCTTCTGCGAGATAATAAAATCCTTAAAACTCTAATGATAATATTTTTAATTAAACGTATACATTTTTATTCTTAGGGGCGTCCCGATTGTATTATACGAAGATAGATGCTTACCATAATATTTTTTTTCTTTTTCGGGATGACCAGGTGGCCTTGCGAAAATATTTCCGGGGAATGCGAGATTGTTGGAGAAACGATGTAAGTTTTTTATTCTTGTACGTGTGTGTGTGTGTGTGTGTGTGTGTGTGTGTGTGTGCTGAATAACTCGGGTATTTTCAACATTTATTAATTAATAAAGCCAAGGTTTTGTTCTGTATTTAAAAAGGTATAGATGTTACATTTTATAAATCGAATGGGCCACAGTTATGAATTTCATTTAGCGTATACGTCACATTTTTACGCTTATATATATATACAGTTTTAACAGATGCAAAATTAGATGTAAGATATTTATCACATCTTCTATTTTTAAAAACCCTGACGTAGATCTACTTCGGAGCGTATTAGAGTACGAGGCTATGCTGGGTCTGGAAGCTCCAACCATCGACCTTACAGGGTAAGAAGTCGCTTTTATTTTTAAAATCTCTCTCTCTCTCTCTCTCTCTCTCTCTCTCTCTATATATATATATATATATATATATATATATATATATATAGTCTGCGAGATAATAATAAACATCCTTAAAACTCTAATAATAATATTTCTAATTAAACGTATATATTTTTATTCTTAGGGGCGTCCTGACTGTATCTTACGAAGATAAATGCTTACAGTAATATTTTTTCTTTTTAAGGACGACCAGGTGGCGTTACGCGAAAATATTTCCAGGGAATGCGAGATTGTTGGAGAAACGATGCAAGTTTTATATTTTTTCTTGTACGTGTGTGCGGGTCGGGGTATGAATAATCCAAATATTTTCAACATTTTATTAAATAATAAAACCAAGAGTGACATTTTAAATATATTTATAAGTTAACACATAATTCCGTTTACTGTATACATCACATTTTTTTTACGTAATATTTATTGGCTTCAATGCTTCATCGTACAAATAGGAGTGGCAATAATTTTTACACATTATACTAGTGGCACTCAATATATTTTTCCCCACACTTTTTTATTAGCTAAATAATAGGCCATGGGGCTGAAATGTCTTTTGGGCCGTAAGTTTGAACTTTCTGCGCTTCACATAACCGGATTTTTCCAGTTTGAACCTACTCTCCTTGTATAAAACCGCTTTTAAACGCCCTTGTATAAAACCGATGGTTAACGCAGTTTCGAAAATGGCGTCTGACAGTGATGTGCGTCGTAAACAGAGCTGTTATCGAGTTCTTAACTGCAGAGAAGGAAACAGTTGGAAATATCCACAAACGTCTACAAAATGTTTACGAAAATGCTGTTGTTGATCGAAGCACAGTTGGACGCTGGTCTAAACGTGTGGGATCATCGGAGAGAGGGAGAACCAGCCTCGATGATGAGCCACGTAGCGGTCAGCCGGCATCGGCTGTGACATCTCACACTGTGCAACGTGCTAACAGCATCATTCGAGCTAGGAATTAGTGAAGGAAGTGTGAATAATAAATCAGCAACTGGGATACTCAAAAGTGTGTTCACGGTTTGTTCCTCGCGAACTGACAAGATCACACAGCCCAAAGAAAAGAAATTGCTTCCGAGTCGTTGGTTCGATACGAGACAGAAGGGGATGACTTTCTTTCACTAATTGTGACTGGAGATGAGACTTGGGTATACCACTTTGAACCTGAAACAAAACGCCAATCCAGGGAGTGGCATCACGCAGACTCCCCACGCAAGAAAAAGTTCAAAATGGCTCCCTCGCCCCACGTGCCATAAACAAAGTCTAACTTTTCTATCCATGAGGCAGCGCGATCATGCTGGTTTTTTTGCATATATATATATATATATAATATATATATTATATATATATATATATTATATATATAATATATATTGTGTGTGTGTGTGTGTGTGTGTGTGTGTGTGTGAGAGAGAGAGAGAGAGAGAGAAAGAGAGGCATAAATAGGACAGAAAGCGAAATGGTTAATAACTTTTTCATTTATTTTAAAGAGCATGCCTATAACTAGCATTGCACACAATAAGCCTAATTTGCATTGCCAAAATTAAAATTTTCATTGAAAGGTAGTTTCTTTGTTGTAATTTTTAAACATAATTAACACTGCGCACTTTTAGATGCCATAATGTCAAACTCTGGTAAACCAGATTACCAGATGAAATTACCAGATTGAAATAATTCTGTAAAAGAAAATAAAGGACTTTACTTTTTAGTTTCAAATAACATTAAATATAAAAATATAAATAAATTATAAATTAATATATAAATAAATTATTAAATTATAAATAACTTTAAACATAAAATGCGAAGGCTGGTAGGGCACCCTAACCGCCGCGGGACCCTAGCAGTCGCCTATTTCGCCTATTGGAAGAAACGGCCTTGTGTGTTTGGATTGGATGATAACCGTAGGACTGTGTATGTTTTTAATTAAAAGCAGCGTGAGAGAACGTACAAAGCCCCCACTGATTTTAGGCTTGTCTGGGGGAACGTATCTACCCATCCGCAATATAAGGGCTCTTTTCGCGAGTTATGATAAAAGCCGAAATACGGAAGACATCAAGATTTGTGGAAGGGCTGTCTCGAGTTTACGAATGACTTGTTCAAGAATTGTAAGGAGTGCCACATGGTTTGCGAGCAGTGTAAAAGTCCCAGGTGTGAAAGTAGTGCATTTGAAACTGAGAAGCACGATTGTAATGTATGTAAGCGCATGTTTTTCAAGAATACCTGTTTTGCCTACCATAAACCGAATGGCACGTGTAGGAAAATGAAATTTTGTGAGTGTGGTATGTTTCATTATGACATAGAAACTTGCACAAATCCCGAAACAAAAGAGGTTATCCCTCATTTACTCGTAAGTCAAACTATTTGTGATGAATGTATGAACATTGAGTGTGATGAATGCCGCAAATGTGGCAAGCGGACAAACATTTTTAAGGTGTCTGCAAGAGATTCCCCGGTGAAACTGCTTGTGAACTATATTGTCAAGCTAGCAGACCAGTTTAAAACATGAGTGTATATTCTCGCCCATAACACTGCAAAATTTGACTCAGTTCCTTTATAAGGAACTGCTTGAGCATGAGTTCTCAGAGATATTCACGGATGATCCCTTGAAGAGAGGAACAAACTTATACAGATGCAGATAAGGGGAAAGGTACAGTTTAAAGATACCCTGTTGTTCACACCTTGTAAATTATCCAAGCTACCCAAGGTGATGGGCGTAGACGCTGAAGTCTCAAAAGGGTACTTCCCTTACACATTCCTCACTCAAGACACTTTAAATTATGTCCGTCCACCACCCCCTAAACATTAATTTAACTATGAATGTATGAGTAAAAGCGAACGTGAAGATGTTGAGCTCTACTACAACAGGTTTAACAAGCGGTAGCTCGCTATCGCTCGCGACCGTTGTACAACTTGGCCCTCCAAGCAGGTAGCCCTCCGGGCGGGTAGCACTATGATCCAGCTATAAAATTTTAAAAAACGCCATTACCCCCATTACCCCCACCCCTCTCCCATTACCCACCACTCCCCCATTACCCCCCACACACAAAGTAAAAAACGCCATTACCCCCACTCCCCCCACCCCTCTCCCCATTACCCACCCCCAATTACCACACCCCCTCCCCCACTACCCCCGGGAGGGTAGCACTGTGACATATACTGTGGTAGCAGTATATGTCACAGTATGTGCGAAGCTCAAGATTTTCACGGCTGCGTTCTTTTCAGTTGTTTTATCGCGGTGCTGGGGCCTTCGGACCCAGTAATTGTGACCTAGGACCAGGAAACTTCACAGAGCATATCGGAAGCTCATGGGCTATCAGTTGGTGGTGGTTGCAGAATTTTTCGATGTGCCGTTTAGGCTGTGCACGGTTCCGAAGAAAGCGGACAGACAGACACACAGACACACAGACACATTTTAGCTGAATAGTATATAGGATGAATATAATCCTTACAATATAGCGTATGAATGTGAACGTTATTGTGTGAATGACGTACATATACTTAGAGTATGCTTCCAAGCCTTTAGAAGGATGTACATAACACGCTTCAACTGTGATCCGTTACAAGCAGCAACGACGATCGCATCATTGTGTTTTACCGTGTTCAAGAATAATTTCATGCCTAAAGACACACTTGCAATCATCCCCCGAAACATCCCGCGCAGCTATGGTTATAAGGCTATTTACTGGCTCACTCGCATATAGCAGCAGACAGACGTATATACAAAACACGCTCGCAATACGGGGAAAGTGGCGATCAACGTCAATTGCCGTGTTTTTTGGGTGGACAGCTTAAGTGAGGACCCAACCACTGGTGAGAAATCTGTGTACTCCTTTAACTGCTGCTGGTGGCATGGATGCTCACGTCCTGAGTGCGGCGTCACAGGGGATGCCCATGGGAGATCTCCCGCCGACAGCCCCGCATGGATCCGCACCCGCGACCAGATTATAAGCTCCCAGTTCACTCACAAGGTTTTGTAGGAGCATGAATATGATGCCTGGATGTAATCCGATGAGCAGTATCGCGAAGAAATAAGGGCTATCAAACGTACAATTGTGGTGGAACCCCTCAAAGCCGGTGACAGCTTGTTTGGAGGACGTACAAACCCCTTCAAACTATACTTTCCGCCTACGAACGGGGTGATCTTCACTACTACGATTTCTGCTCATTATACCCCTTCGTGATGAAGAACAATCCGTACCCCGTAGGTGCGGCTGAAAAACTTGTGGGCCCCGCCATGCCTACCATCGAAGAGTTCTCAGCTAACTTGAGTGAGAGCTACTTTGAACTTTCTTTCGTAGATGTGCTCCCCCCTCGCTAGTTATGGATGCAGATCTTACCAGTTGTTATAGATCACAAACTCATGTTTCCTCTGTGTGTGAAGTGCGCAGAGAACTATGGGAACTGTAATCACACGATCAACCAGAGGAAGATTAGAGGCATATATACAAGTCCTGAGCTGTCCCTAGCCATTCGTCACGGGTACAGAATACTGAAGATATTTGAGTGTGGAGGTTTCAGAAGCTCCCCAACCTTTTCACGCTATATATAAATACTTTTGTGAAGGATAAAGTAGAAGCATCAGGATACCCATGAGGAGTTGAGACCGAAAATGAAAAATCGGCATATATTCAGCGCTACCGTGAGCATGAAGGGATACAACTTGAACGTGACAAAATTGTGAGGAACCCTGGCAACCGCTTTAGTGCAAAGTTGTACCTAAATAGCCTTTGCAGGAAGTTTGCTCAGAATACAGACAAGGGGGACGTACATCTAGCTCAAAGTTATGATGAAGTCTGGGATTATGCAAACGCCAACGATAAAGAAGTCATGGAAATCGTGAATGTGGGTAATACATACATAATAAGGTACAACAGAACCGAATTGGCTACAGATACATCACGTGTCACAAACATACCTGTAGCCAGTTTCACAACAGCATACGCATATATCAAGCTATGGCATCTGTTGCATTCCCTCGGGCGGCGGGTTCTGTACGCAGATGCAGATAGTGTGATATTCACGGAGAAGGAAAGTGAATATATTGGGGAATTCCTCGGAGAGTTGACTGACGAGATCAAGGGTAAGTATGAAGGCATCGCATACGCCGATTCTTTTGTCTCAACAGTGCCAAAAACCTACGGGGTACGCGTGAGGGTGGGGGATGAGTACAAGTACAGCATGAAGGCTAAAGGTATCATGCTTAACCATGCCAACCGCCAGATCGTCAACTTTGAACCGCTCAAAGATCTAGTGAGCCTAGAAGATGATGGTAATGAGGGTGACCAACCCAACCACCTGGTTGTAGGAACTCATAACTTCCGGGCACAGAAATTGGGGGGCGTCAAGGATCTTATGGGTACGAAGGTTTGCCGTAACACCTACAGGAAACGATACCAGGTACCTGGCACCTACGACACTTTTTCTTTAGGTGCCAAGGTGCATGAATTTTATATATATAATATATATATATATATATATATATATATATGTGTGTGTGTGTGTGTGTGTGTGTATTACAGTATATTTACTTGGCGATATTTGCAGTTTATTTTTCTATTTATTACGTGTATTTAATTATGTTTCAGTTATGGTGCATGAATATTTGTTATACAGGGCGTCCCAAAAAAATGTATACACACTTTAACAGCTGATAGCTCAATTGATGTTTCTTTCTTTCCAAGTTAAACCCATTAGAATTAATAATGGCAGTCAGACTAAGCTTTGAACAAAGGAAATTCATTCTAAAATGCTACTGGAAGTGTGAAAACGCAGTTGAAGTGCAAAGACAGTTTAGGAGGGAGTTTCAAACAGATCCACCAACGCGACTTACCATCACTCGAATTAGAGATAAGTTTGAAGCCGATGGAACTATTCAGAATGTCCACAAGAAGCGTTCCGGAAGACCACGGACATCGACAAGCCCCACAAAGCAAGAAAGAGTACTGGAAACGTATCACCAAAGTCCAAGAAAATCTGTGCGGCAAGCGAGTCGTGAGGTAGGAATTTCAGAATCGTCTGTCCAACGCATTTTGAAGCGCTGTCAATGGAAAAGTTACATTCCAAGATTAGTCCATGCTATTAATGAAGATGATCCGGACCGAAGAGTGGAGTATTGCGAGTGGTACTTGGCACGATGTGGATGTGGATTGGACGAAGGGGTTTCGTTAGAATACCCTCCGCGTTCACCAGACCTCACACCACTAGACTTTTTTTTATGGGGATACTTAAAAGACAAAGTCTACGCTATAAAACCTGCAACAGTCGCTGAATTGAGAGCAGCCATTGAACGAGAATGCACACAAATACCAAACGAAATGTTTCGTGATGTTTGCGATTCCATTGCTTCGCGTTATCAGCAGTGCCTGGACCAGAACGGACGTCAGTTTGAAAACAGGCGTTAACAAAACAATTAAATAATGTCTGTAGATTCTATTACATTTTAAAAATGAAATGTATTTTAATAAACACTGCCTTTATAAGTATTTAAAGTGTGTATACATTTTTGGGACGCCCTGTATATATATATATATATATACACACACACACACACACACATATATATATATATATATATATATATATATATATATATATATAATATAGCCTGTGTTGGAGGGTATTGTTGACGATATTTTACAGTTTATTTTTCTATTTAAAATAAATTTTTCAGGTAGTGTGTGTGTGTACAGGAAAAATCTAAACACCGCCCAGTGTATGGAACAGGCCAGTCAAAGGGGTCACGTGGCTCCTGCTACTAATCGGGACATATCTCTGCCCTGCCTGCTCAGTTGACCTCAGCAAGCCCTGGTTCTCAGACGTGTTAAATGCAAAAAACCACTTTTTTCTACGTGAAGGTCAAAATATGATAATAAAAACCCACTCTAATAGACAGAGTTTATTTCCACAACAGTTTCGTTGCCCACTGGCATCCTCTTCGGGTGGATACAGTACACCCGAAGAGGATGCCAGACTGTTGTGAAAATAAACTCTGTCTATTAGAGTGGGTTTTTATTATCATATCTCAGACGTGTATTTTACCTGTTGAAGCATTCTCGCGTAACCGGAAAATAGTGATGGAGACCTCTAGTATTGCGTGCTCTACATTTATGAAGTGGTACTCGATAAAGTCTACAGATGTGGTGAACACTCAAAGAATTCCTAGTCATCCCTCCTTTTGAAGCTTTTAAGGCCACATTGAATCGTGCGAAGCGTGAGGGGCAAGACATCCAAATACTCTATGGATATTCTGGTGAGAGCATTGCGGATTAAACTGTGTAAAGGAACAACTACACCGTGAAGTGAAACAATCAACACGTGCAGAAGAGAAACAGCGGGTGTGGGTTGTGAACCTTGTTGATGAATGGTATGACAAGAGGTATTATGTCATGTTACATCATACCGAGTATGCGTACACTGCGATGGAGAATGTAAATCTTGTGATTATGGATAGTTTAAAATATTTCTACTACTACATCCATATATATTATGAGGTTTGGAGCGAAGTTGTAGCTAAAGGCTTATGCGAGTTTTTAATAGAGTTTAGGGATGAGAATCGTTTGTAAACAAAAAAGGACAAGTATGGACACATGTTTCTCTCAAATAGATCGCCGGAGTGGTAATAAATGTGTATAGTTCGAGAAAATACAATGTTGAATACCCCTGAACGAGGATGTATGGTGCGCATTCCGGGAAGTGTGTGTGATAAAACATTAAAGCCGATATTACTTCATGTATCGCAGATGAAAAAATTCTCTAAGCACCTGCCCGGTATAATGGGTTACAAATATTCGTATGATTCACCAGCGCGCCTCGGTTCTTTCATGTTGGAACAAACCGTACACGCAACACTAACGCTTGGTATGACTCATTTCCCCACACTCCCGCCGAGCCAAACAGCGCACCGGCGGCTCATAGTCACCTCAGAGCTTGACACGACTGGACGTACTCTCCTCACAATAAAAATCTAATAAAAGATGGAACTTCCGTTGAGCCGTATCCTCAATGCAGTATACGATGTGTCCGTGTCGAAGTCAGTGTGTTCAGGCGTAATTCCGGTGCTATCAATTATGTACTTGAAACGATATGTAGACAGTCAAAATCTGGTAAACGGAATGTTATTTATTTAAGTGTTGAGGAGATGAACAGAATCTTCGTGGTGGTTGAGAAGTAGGGCGAGGACCGTTATAAAATACCTGTTGGTATAAGCACAAAAAGAGAACAGATTAGTGATGCACCCTCATACGTCATTATTTGTACGTTGTGCATAAATCGAGATACAAACCAACGATGCGTTGATATACAGCGGATATGGAAGAATGCTGCTGACAATAACCCCTTATCCCCACGCGAAACCGTTTCATTCTCGACAAAATGTTTGAGGTCGTCGGTTTCCGCAAAACTAAAACCTATATTAGACCCACGTGTTGTTGATATGCGTTATTTTGACACGGTGCTGAATACGCGTACACCGCCCTGCTCGATGATTTTACCAAGTGTAGGGAGGGACATGGCGAAAATAGTTTGGAACTGGATGCGTATTTAGAAGGCACAGACTCCTCGAAATATCACGAACTTTGGTACAAAGGACTTGAGCGGTACAAGCCTGACCTCACTTTCACTGTTCACCCTGAAGAACTGCTTCTTTATATAAGGCGCAGTTGTCGGCACGATTTAGAAGCATACTTCAATTGCTGATATGAGTTGTGAAGAAGATTTTACGGTTGAAAGGCTCGGCTCGGAAAGAATAAATCCCCGTTTGGAAAGGAGTGTTTATAAACTTGAATTTAATGATGATGTTGTGGCAAACAATGCCATCTTTGTGCGTGCTTTTGATTGTATTTTATCGCGTTTAAAGAGCGTGATGGTTTGACTCCCAATGGTAAAGTGGGTACAAAAATAGTGTTAAGCGATTTGAAATCCCTTTATATTGAATATAGATATCCACATACTTTGAGTGTTGAATTAATGTCAAATAGTATTTATTGTGTAGTACAAAGCAATGAGAATGTAATTGCGAACTCGATTAAGTGTGAGTTTAGTATTTTATTTAAGCGTGGTAGAACTTAAAGTGTGTATATATATATATATATATATATATATATATAATATATATATATATCGGGTGGGCAAAGAAAAGGGAGACCTCGAACTTTGGCTGTAAAATCCAAAGTTATGGTCAGATTTCAATTTTTTTTTCACACCCCACAACTAAGTAAATTTCCTATAGGGTGAGCGAATTTCAAAGAAAAACTATTGAAAATTACGGATTTATTGAACATTTCTTTATGCCACTGGAAATTCTCCATTTATACTACTATTGCATTGTCAGGTCGGCAAAAAAAAAGGGAGACCTTTTAAATCCTTCATATCGTCAAATACGGTACATAGAACTATGAAATTTTAGTATGTTAGTACTAGGTAATTTTGTGGTTTGTATGCCATCTTTTAGCATCTCCTGTTTTATCAATTTTCTTGAGAAGCTTGTCCAAACCGTCTAAACCTCCTGCAGTTGGCTTACGTTAATTAAAATCGCTTTAATTATCGCAAGATTTTTCTGGAATATTCGCCATAAATCCAATTTCTCAGCTAAAATGTTAAAAGATGGCATGCAAACCATAAAATTACCTAGTACTAACATACTAAAATTTTATGGTTCTATGTACCGTATTTCCCGAGATATGAAAGATTTAAAAGGTCTCCCTTTTTTTTTTGGCCGACCCGACAATGCAGTAGTAGTGTAAATGGAAAATTTCCAGTGGCATAAAGAAATGTTCAATAAATCCGTAATTTTCATTAGTTTTCTTTGAAATTCGCTCACCGTATAGGAAATTTACTTAGTTGTGGGATGTGAGAAAAATATTGAAATCTGAGCATAACTTTGGATTTTACAGCCAAAGTTCGAGGTCTCTCTTTTTTTTTGCCCACCCGATATATATAGGGTGAACCAAATGTAGGTGGACAGTAAATGATAACGTTTATTTTGAGAATACATATTTAATTTTTTTGTATACTAATACAAAATAAAATTTAAATAAATTTAGTTATAATATTTAATATAATAAAACACAAACACGATAGTTATAATGAACACCATAGTTATAAATATATAACACAAACCGTATTCAACCTACTGTCCACCTACTTTTGGTTCACCGTGTATAATATATATATATATATATATATATATATAACCATGTATTGTATATAGAATTCTTCTGCACTATCTGTATTATTTTTGAGGTGTATATATAAGTGTATTTTTGATGCGTGTATATATACTAAACGTGTATTGTATAGAGATTTCTTCTGTACTAGCTGTATTATTTTTTATTGTATATTTATTTAATATATATTTCCCGATTGGAGCTGGATATATATATATATATATATATATATATATATATATATATAATATATATATTAACCATGTATTGTATATAGAATTCTTCTGCACTATCTGTATTATTTTTGAGGTGTATATATAAGTGTATTTTTGATGCGTGTATATATAAACGTGTATTGTATAGAGATTTTTCTGTACTAGCTGTATTATTTTTTTATTGTATATTTATTTAATATATATTCCCGATTTGGAGCTGGATATATATATATAAGCTTTTGATTTGGGTGTTTTCATGGAAATAACTTTACTAATTCCAAAAAATATTTAATTAATATTTTTCCGATTTCTTCTGTACTTGTTGTATTATTTTTGTTGCGTATGGTAAATAATTATTCTGTTTTTGCGTCTAATGAATTTCTTCTCTACTGTCCATGCTATATATGTGTTAAATAAATCTAACTGTTTTGCGACTCATGTAATTCTTCTCTACTGTCCATGTTATATATGTGTTAAATAAATCCAATTGCTTTGCGACTAATGTATATTCGAAATATATATATTAAATAAACAGAATGGTGTAGTTGTGTTTTATTTCTATTATTCAAGGTGTGTATATATAAACGATAGTGTGTGTGTATGTGTGTGCTTTGCTGTTTTTAAGACTGCGATGCGCGATTTAATTTTTCTTTATACGTACGTACAAGGAAATAGCTGTGTTGATGGGTTGATATATATATATAATATATATATATATATATAGATATATGTGTGTGTGTGTGTGTGTGTGTGTGTGTGCAGAAAAAATATTGAAATCTGACCATAACTGGATTTTACAGCCAAAGTTCGAGGTCTCTCTCTTTTTTTTTGCCCACCCGATATATCGATATATATATATATATATATATATATATATATATATATATATATATATAATATAAACGATACAGTATGTGTGTGTGTGTGTGTATGTTTTGCTGTTCTTTTGACAGAGTGATGTGCGTTTTAATTCTTCTTTATACGTACGTACGAGGAAATAACTGTGTACGATTAAGCCACATAAGACTGGCTGTGCTTCTCAAAGGAATGGCTTCCTCTACATATCTGCACTTTCTCCTGGCTGATAGATGGCTGCCTCTACATTTCTGTACATTAATATATATATATGTATACACTACACCTTGAAAATTGGCTGATTACGCCTTCTCAGCCAACTGGCTGTGATGCTAAAGTTGCCCAGAATGGCTGGCCAAGACCCCACTATGCGCCGAGACATGCCAGCGAGAACATCTTCTCTTCTCTCTCTCCTCTCTTTACTATCCTTCTCAGGTTAGGATACCCCTTTGGGGGAACTACCCCCCTTCGGGTCTAAGCCCCCTCTACCCCTGTTGCATACCCCCTCCTCCACCTTGAAGGGTCTAACCCCCTTCCCCCAACATTATTGATCATTTTGCATTCAATTGATTTCTACTCTACATTTTTGCGGGGATGCTACTGTCGCAAATTATTGAAATAAAAAAAGCAACAAACTGATTTTATTTAGACCAAAAATATTATTAGGTTAGGTTAGGTTAACGGCGCAAATTAGAGGTCGTTTTAAACGACCTCTAGAATAAAAATAAAAACAAAATTAATTTGTGACGTTTTAGCCCAATTTAACAGTACGCCTACCTAATTTGTGACGTTAAACTACTATATTACCAAAAGATTGACCTTTTTCAGGACCCACTTTTCAGACTAGTCCATGATTTTTGTAGCGTTTTTGTTTTAAACACAAATTTTTCATAAAATTAGCGCTCATTCTATCTTTTGAACAAGTTTTTAACCCAGTGAAAATTGAACATTTACTTTAAGCTCACGAACCATTTACATTTTGAGTGTAGCTTCAAAAATTTGGTCTCTGGCTTTGGATGTGAAGCTCAAAATTTTTATGGATGTGGTATTTTGGTAAATTTATGGACTGACTTGCTTTCTCCTCGTTTTCACAAAAGAGTATAAAAATGTTTACAAGTGTGGACTGACTAGATGCACAAAATTATTTATTATTTTTACCACAAACAACACAAATTGGAAATAGCTCCATTGGACGGAGTTTAGAATTCTCGACGAATAAGCTCCGCCCACCCTCACGTGGACGGATGGCTTACTCAACTAAACAGTATTTTGGCCGCAAACTTTGCTTTAAACTTTTTTGAAGTGAACGACATCTTCTATTTTTTGGTGTGAAGTGTGTGTGGTGTAGTTTCTTCTGAAAAAAGTTATAGCCTTCAGAAGAGCCGTCCGCAAAGTGCTTGCCGAGGTCAAGAAAGATTTTCCCACGCATGATTGTGCGTGGACGATATATGTGACGAGAGTATACGAGATTCTATACATTTCGGTTTTCAAAAGGCGTTCCTAATGTTCTCAAATGGATCAAAAATTGGCTTAATGGACGTAAACAAAGAGTTGGTCATTAATGGTAAAGCATTTAACTGGAGAAGTGTAACTAGCGGCGTGCCTCAGGGATCAGTTCTCGAACCAGTTCTTTTTATTATTTAATATCAGTGACATCGAAATAGAAATATAATTTCAAAGTTTGGATCAAGTAAAGATAAGCACCCCCAGCCTTCTTTAATTAGCCTTATAAGGCTAACTAACGAAAATATCACGACCTAACCTAACAATCGTTAAGTCAACTGTACGCCCTTGACGATTGGTTAGGTTAGGTCGTGATATTTTCGTTAGTTAGCCTTATAAGGCTAATTAAAGAAGGCTGGGGGTGCTTATCTTTACTTGATCCCAAAATTTTTGTATGATACCAAACAAGGAGGACGAACAAAGTCAGCGGCAGGATGTTTGCAGATCCAAGAAGACATTAATAAGTCACTAGAGTCGGCAGAAATTGTCAGATGAACTTTAATATAAATAAATGTAAAACACTGCATATCGGTAGAAACAATGTTAAAGAAAAGTATTCTATGCCGACAAGACACTAACAGTGTTACGGAAGAGAAAGATACTCTTGAACCGAGTAAGCAATGTATCGAAGCGGTTAGAAAAGCAAATAGAATCTTAGGATTTATTGGTAGATCATTTGAATTTAAGTCGGAGGAAACAATACTAACATTATTAATCCCTTAGTACGACCCCATTTGGAATCCTGCCTTCAGTTTTGGTGGTCCCTATATTTACGGTAGGACACAGACAGAATGGAGAGAGTGCAGCGACGGGCTGCAAAGATGATGCCCAGACTTAGAAATAAATCATACGCTGCACGTTTACAAATGTTAAATTTATTCTCACTTGTTAAAAGGCGATTTTGAGATTTAATCCAGGTGTTTAAAATTATTAAAGATTTTACAACGTCCGACGCTGAAAAATATTTCGGCAATACATTTTTCTAGTGTATTTTGGTGTGCTCTGTTCAAATATAACCTTCATTTCCTGTGCAAATGGAAAGCAATATGATTATTTGTACATTACTTCGGAGTTGTATTTCTTCATTTCTGGTCATGTGAATAGTAATATATTAACCAAAAATTATGAAAACTAACTAAACCTAACCTAACTAAACTAAACCTAACCTAACTAAACTAAACCTAACCTAACTTAACCTAACGCTAACGAGGGGGCGGAGCCCCCTTGACCCCCGCTAATAACCTAAAGTTCGTTCCTGATATGACGAAATATGACTCCGAAATAATGTAAACAAATTCTTATTTCTTTACATTTGCACAGGAAATGAAGATTATATTTGAACAAAGCATACAAAAATACACTAGAAAAATGTATTTTAAGGAAAGATATAAGGCCTAATAGATAAACTAACCTTGAAAAACGTTAATGACGCCTGATCATTATGGCCAAAACGTTCAGTAAGGTAGGACAACTCACACCCTTCGCACAACAACATCATACAAAACTGATCTGCTACGTTCTGACTGAAAGACATGTGAACGGCGCATAGAAAATGAAGTCCACTATTTCCCTGTACAAATAGCACAAAATTATACTCGTCGGACCAAAAATGAGTGTATTTATATACTATATATATTATTAGTATCATAATTTTCACCATTAATATGCATTTGCACAAAAAATGAGTGACAAATTTGAATAAAGCGACTAAAAGTACCTCATAAAAAGTTATTTTGATTTACAGGTCCAGCCCATGTCATTTAAAACATATTAACCAATATTTCTTCAGAAATCCAGATACAGTGGAACTCGCAGTAACGGTTTGAAATTAGCGGGTAAACATTTTAATTCTAATGAAGCTAAACTTTTTACTTCAGTCGTACAGTTACTTTGTGGAATGGATTGCCAGACAGCGTAGTTCAAAGTAATTCAGTCAAGTCCTTTAAAAAGATACTAGATGCTTATCTTGCCTTAAAACCCTAGTAGAAGCATTTGTTAGTGCATAAAAGTATTGTAGAATTTTCACTCGAATTCTCTCCTCTCTACTTTAAAATTTTCACTTGTCTCTAAATTTCCTTCCTTTCTTTCAACCCCGTCTTTAGTTTGCTTTAAAATTTTCATATGTCCTTAAATTTTCTTCCATCTTTTTAACTTTAAACAGACAGTCTTATAGGGACCAGCCGGTCTGTTGCTGTTTAGTGTCATTTGTATTCCTTTGTACAGGGCGTCCCAGAAGTCTGGACTCGTAGGGAAAATAGACATTATATTTTGAAAGTGAAACAAACACATTTATAATGTCAGTTTTACGTATTTCAGGAAAGAAAATACCCTGATGCCTCAGCATACCAATCAAGAGAGGGAAAAAGCCAGAGGTAGGCATGTCAGTTATTTCACGAACATGCCTCTCTCTGCCTTTTTCTGGAAACATTGGCAATACCAGTTCCACCCTCTCTTGATTGGTATACTGGGCCATCAGGGTATTTTCTTTCCTGAAATATCTAAAACTGACATTAGAAAAGTGTTTGTTTCACTTTCAAAATATAATGTCTATTTTCCCTACGAATCCAGACTTCTGGGACACCCTGTATATAGAAAATAAAAATTAAAAAAACATTCACGATTTATTACGTCCATACGGAAGTTACATGTGCTGGGGGTATTGAAATGCACACAAAACATTCAAAATACTAAGATTTACACTAAAAAAAATTTCGGAGAAAATATTTAAAATTATGACAGCATGAAATTTTCCATCATACAAAATGTTTTCACCGCTATCGCATGTATCACACATTTTATGCTTGTATTTATTCTCTCTCCCTCTATGTCCTCTCTATCCCTCTGCAGCATGTCAAAATAGGTGCTGTCTGTAAGGAAGTGGATCTGGTGAATTTTAGCATGAAATCTGGTGTATGTCAAAATGGACTTGGGTCATGACAGAAGTAAACAAAAAAAATTTCCTTCATTCTACAATGGGATTGAGTGTTGTGTCACTAAGTTGGCTATGCTGTTTGGGTACATCATAAGGTAGAATCAGTGGAGACAGTGGCGTCATTTGGGGTGGGCATAGGGGGATCTTGCCCCCCTAACACTTTGCTTGCCCCCCTCAAGAAAAGACTACAAAGTCTAGTTATTATTAAATCCCCCAGTAAATTAAAGTTGATATATAAATATAAGGTCAATATTCGGGAGATGCACGGCCTCCGAATTCAGATTTTTTATTCATACCAGTCGTTAGTACATATGATTTGATGAATTTAAAAAAAACTAGACCTTGTGCTTTTAAAAAATAAGGGACATATCGATTTTTTTTTTCATTTTAACGATTTTTTTACATTTTTTTAGAGAAAAAATGGTTTTGAGAGCTGGTAACAAAAAAAAACAAAGACCACATGACTATCCTGCATTATTTTTTGCGAGAACTTGCGAAACTTTATCCACCGCCACAATAAAAGATTAGTTATTTTGCCGTCGATTTAGTGAAGGTTAGGTTAGGTTAGGTTCGTTTTAGTGAAGGTTAGGTTAGGTTCGTTTTAGTGAAGGTTAGGTTAGGTTAACCTAACCTTCACTAAAACGAACCTAACCTAACCTAACCTTCACTAAAACGAACCTAACCTAACCTTCACTAAAACGAACCTAACCTGACCTAAACTTCACTAAATCGACGGAAAAATAACTAATCTTTGCGGTGGATAAAGTTTCGCGACTCAAAAAATGTCAAAAAATCGTTAAAGTGAAAAAAATCGATATCTCCCTTATTTTTTAAAAGCACAAGGTCTAGTTTTTTTTTTAAATTCATCAAATCATATGTACTAACAACTGGTATGAATAAAAAATCTGAATTCGGAGGCTGTGCATCTCCCGAATATTGAATATTAATTATTCATGACTTCCGGGACTCGAAAACATTCAATTTCTAACAATGTCCATTGGGTTATTGTTCAGAAACATGAACAAAAGAGCGAAAATATCAAATGCACTGGAAGTCTTGTACTGTTCAGTGACCAGTCCTGCCAGTGTCTGCTGTACCACTTGTGGTAATGAATGACTGGTGAGACAGGAGTAAACATGTTTGGAACGTGTATGATACAAAGTATGATGTAAAGTAGCTTGTCATAACATATTAAATGTATACTCTACCAGTGATGTTTCATTACCATAATCACAGATCACTGAATATGCAGTTTGTTGATTTGCTGAAAACATAGGGATAGTGCATACATATTTATGTAATTAAGCTTTTGAAAAATCTGAAACGACGCCACTGAGTGGAGACACTGAACAGCTTGTCGGTTTGCCAGTAACTCCAACTTGAATGGGTGTAGAAGACAGAAGAAGCCACCGACGGACAAGTGAGAAATAGCCAGACAAGAGGAATTCCTAGTGGTTCCTGGGAAAAATTGCAAGCTGGCACAAGTACAAAGTTCCAGAGTCAAGAGCATTGGAGGCTTCTCTGGAGTATCGGCCAGTAGAACAATCCGTTTCAATTGATGGTTGCACAATGAAAGAAAACTAATTTATCTGGAGACTAAGCACAAGGGCTTGATGTGCAGAAATGAGGTTTAGTCATTCAGTGTGGCATTCTAAAAGAATTTCTGGTACGTAAAGTGTTAAAGTGTGAATGGACAATGGTTACAACTGGAATTAACATTGGTATGGCCCTGCATGATAATGAGGGCCCAATACTGTGTTTTAGATTATGGTCATGGGCACAAATTATATGGAGTATTACAGTTTGAGGTGTAAGGTTAATCAATTTTAGTCCTCAAAATTTATTTCATTGGTCTGTGTCAATTTATCAAGAAATTGTGTACACATCTAATATGTGTATAATTGCAGGAATAATATTGTTAAGTTAGGTATTGAGTTCTAATTGCTAAATTGTAGATGCTAATCATTATGAAGATTTTCCACTGTAACAAATTGGATCATTTTGTGCAGTAGTATACCCGAAAAAATCCTGAGTGCAAAGTAATTGCATGCAATGATCAATGATTGCAGCATTGCAACTTGCACCATTACATGCAACACTAGGGGTTAGACCCTCCAGGGGGAGGGGGTTATGAAACAAGGGTGTGGGGTTAGACCCTCCAAGGGGGAGTCAGTAACCTCACCTAACAAGGGAGGAGAGTAGGGGGGTTATGCATGAAGAGGGCCGGGGCTAGACCCTCCAAACGGAGAGTGAGTAACCTAACCTAACAAGGGTAATAAAACACAAGAAGGAGAGAGAGAGAGATGTTCTCACTGGCATGTCTCGGAACATGATGCAGTCTCCACTGGCCATCCTGGGCGGCTTTAGGATCACAGCCAGTTGGCTTAGAAGGCAGCCATGACACAGCCAGTCGCACGACGTAAACGGTTCACAGCCAGTTTCTTTAGAGGGACACAGTCATTGAATACAGCCAGTCGCCTTAGATACACACACACACACACACAATTTTACACATACATACAGTCTTTAGGAGCACACCCAGTTAGCTTAGAATCCAGCTAGAGAAACAGCCAGGTGCGTTAGTTTAGAGACATATACATATATAGACTAACTGACAACCTATCACCACAACTTCTTGAAGTAAACTGGTCCCTGAGCTCCCTGGACGGCTTTGGCTCACAGCCAGTGACTTAGAATCCAGCCATGGCACAGCCAGTCGTATATGGCTTAAATACAATCACGGCATGTACACATACATTATATACAGTTATTTCCTTGTACGTACATTTGTCAAACAGTATAAAGAATAAAGGAGAATTAAAACGCACAATTACAGCGCTGTGTCTCAAAAAATAGCAAAACACACCCACACATACATATACATATATATATGTCGCAAGATGGCCTCTTTTTCGTTAGACAGCCATCGCCGATATGTAGGTAAACTCAGTATGTCGCTTCCTTGCACCGACAATGAAGTTTATACTGCTGATGTCCACGGTTCTTCTTTTCAAACTTACTTAATCTGACTGCGAGTTACGGAAACTAGTTTATACCTTCGCTCAATGGCCTCTCCCTCCCTCAATCCGTTGTGGGAGTGAAATGCTTATAAATCTCACATGGAAGGATAAATGACGTGTTACCTTTTTCAGTCTTTATTTCACAAGGATAGATCACTTTTAAGATATTAGATATCTTTTACAATTCAGAGTAATTAGAAAATTAAATCCTTAACACTACACTTGATTAGAGTTATTAACGAACTAAGGACCTGAGTCGAACCGGCTGCCCAAAGGGCGAGGCACGCACTCGCCAGAGGGATGAGGCTTCGACTGCCTTCTCAAAGTGTTTGAATTTTGCCCTGGAGGAACTCTCATGGTGCCACGTTTACAAAAGATTCTTAAGGTTGCAAAGGTTGTCTAACAATGATATTAGTAAAAGAATTTATATAATTTTGGTCCTACACTTAATTCCTTTGTGTGATTTATATTAACCGAAAAGAACATTTAGAATTTAGGAATCTCTGTTTAAGATTATAGATGTGGCACCTTTGAAAAGGCTTTTAAGTTAGGCTTATCGAAAAGGATGCCAGAAAATCTACTGGGCATTGAGCAAATTATACAAATATTAAAAATTTAACGGATTAATACTTTAATTTATACAAACAGAATGATATTTTTAAATTTTAACAAAAATTTATTTCTTGTGGAAAACGTTTTCCACACACACACACACACACACACACATATATATATATACAGGCCCGTATCCAGGGGGGGGGGGCCAGAGGGGCACGTGCCCTCCCCGAAATTTCGCGCTAAAATATTTTTTTGAAGGGTTTTAATTGTTTTGCTTAATAATATAATTTTGTATAAGACGCTGCTGAACGTCAAAAGAAGAGCAGCGTAGTCAGCAAAAATTTAATATAAACAAGGGTATTTGAGTTTAGCAAAGCTAAAGTGATGTTGTTTGTGTGAGTTTATAATTATGTGGTGTGTTGGTGGAATGCATAGCTACTGGCATAGCCGCTGGCTGTCAACACAGACCGGCATATTGTTGGTTATGTGGATTGTGCTTGTGCTACTCAAATGTGCTAGTCTTAGTTCATATAGGTGTATTATTTTCGTGTTATTAATTTGATTGTTCTCATCTTTTCAGAATTAATGAAGAAGATTACTTAATTTTTTGTGCCGATTAAGCGGCAGAGAATTGATACTAGTGAAGGGCAAAGTTCCCAAAGTGAAAATATTGTCCTAACTGAATGTGATACTACAGAACAAATTACAAATTTCTCAGTGAGCAATTTCAGACATTCACTTGAATTTTTTTCTGAGCTTCATTTCATACATCTACTTGCAGGATTCGCGGTAAATTCATCGCGGTAAATTCATCGCGAGTAATTACATGCGGTAAATACATCGCCTGGTAAATACATCGCCTGGTAAATACATCGTCATGCTTTTTATTAGCAGAGTAAATAATCGTAAATCGCGAAACATTAGAATTCAAAAAATTAGAAAAAAGATACTAATTGAAAGTTTATAATTTTTTTAAGGTGATAAGAAAAGAGATTGAGGAAAGAAAAGAAAAAATTAGGTGACCGTAGACGTAGAATCCATATTTACGAGTATATTTAAATGTAAAACTCGGTGCGTTTTTTTTTTAGCCCCACCCGATATTTATACATTATTTATACAATTATACATTATATTTTTGAGGTGTGATCGAAAAGTCATTTGGTAGAATTAAGGTCGGTCGGAAGTGAACTATAAACAGGTCATTACTTATTTATCCCAGGTACCTCTTCTAACCGTCAGAAGTTCACCTTTATGACCGTTGTTTTTGAGGTGTGATCGATAAGTCATTTGGCCCTGTCTGTTTTCGCCACTTAAATCTTTTTTAATCCGAATACCCTTCTTTCGACCTGTGGATTATTATTATTGTGGTGGTGGGAGGAGCCAGTCCATTCTAGCTGCTATATAAGACTGAATTTATTCAGTTAAATCAGTTTCTATAGCGCTTTCGATTGTTGTGATCTTCATATTTTGTCTGGCAGTTTAAAAGTTCAGAAAAATTAAGCCATCAAAATGGTTCTCCAGTATGTTACAAGTGAACGAAATAAGAAAAAACTCATTGATAGTGGTCATTTGTTTGTCAAAGAAAAGAAAAGTGATGAACATGTTATTTGGAAATGTGACCAATATTATAAAATGCGTTGTCCTGCAAGAATCCACACAGAGGAAGATTCCATTACCAAACGAATGGGAGAACATAATCATGCAGGCAATATTGCTCGTGTTGAAGCTGCCAAAATGATCAATTTAACAAATGAAAAAGCACTTACAACTCAGGAAACACCTCATTGCATCGTAACCCAAGCCTACGTCGGATTGTCCCAAGCAGTCGGCGGTCAGCTGCCCGCAACCATCCTCATAAAAAGGAACATCCGAAACGCTCGCCATGTGGCAGCACAAGTTCCTCCCAATCCAGAAAATTTACTCCAGCTGAGGATACCTCCTGAATATAGAACAACACATTCGAATCAGCCTTTCCTTCTATTCGACAGTGATGATGGACCAGGCAGAATTATTTTATTTTCCACTCAAAGAAACCTTCAGTTGTTATCCAAGGCTAGGTTCGACCTGAAACACCCTGTATGATAATAATAATAAAAATAATAATAATAATAATAATACTATCTTCATTCAGAGGCTTGTTCTTAGAAGCGCATTTTTTTTCTGTTTTGGCCCTCTATTACAAGACATACTACATGGTAATGCAGCAGCTACCAGGAATACCTACGAATGGGTAAGCCCTGGCACACCTAGGCTATACCATGCAGGCTATTATAGGATCATCATAGAGGGCCGAAGCTTAGATCGCATTTGCTGTTGCAGTCCTACGCGAGGCTGCGCCCCCTACCGAACCTCGAACTAGAGCTTGAGGTCGATCCGGAATCGGGGTTAAACCCAACTTCCCCCGAGGACTAAGGGCCCGGGTTAGGCGGCCGCCCCGCCTCCTCCCGCCCCTCATGCCACGCCGTTTCCGAAACTTTCAGATGTTAACCGATCCTTCAAGACTTCTGACCACTGCGAGCTTCATAACGCCGGCTCCATGGCCTTAAGACTTTTACAGAGCCGGCGTAAATCAAACCACGCCACGAGATGGTTAGTAACGTCACCTTGGCAAACTGACAATCCTCATTTTGCTGTCGTGCCCATTCGCGGGCCCATTGCCTAACGTCCGGCTCACACCCCCACTCACAAGGTGGGGGCCCCCCTGACCCCTTATCCGCCTCTCCCTCGTTGGAAGCGCGGCGGCCCGGACCTTCACGGCGTCGGTGTAAACACCGCCCCCCATAAGTCGTGTGCCGTCGTTTATCCAAGTGTGGGAGACATTGCTGGTCTGTTGACGCACACCCGCCAGCCCTCGACTGTCCACAGTTGCAGCCAGTGCTAAACGGAACGCATCATTTATTTCTGCAGAGCCAGGCCCCCAAGTCTGGCAGGAGGACACGCCGCAATGAGACGACCCCCCAGGGGATGGATGCACGGAAACAGCCCTGGCGACCAGATCAGTACTGCGAACCAAGCCACTGATGCGTTGATCTTCATAATCGGAATTCGATAGCGCAGAGACGGCAGACCGAGACCCCCATCAGCCACAGCCGCGTAAAGAAAGGCGAGTGAGACATCTTTCGGAAGATGGAGCTACTCCCGTGCGCGGCCCCGTATCAGGCGGTCCAGTGCTACCAGGGTACAAACACGGACATGGCTGAGAACCATGTCATGCGTCACCCCCGGTATCACCTTACACCTAAAGATCCAGAGCTTCTGCTGTGGGGTGAGCGGTCCAGCCGAGACCCGGTCCAGTCACTCACGGACTTTAGTGAGGGCTCTCGGCTTGGACCCAATCATACCGATATCTACGCCTAAATACCGATAAAAGTCGCCAACTTTCAGTGTAGGAATGATCGTGCCACCTACAACAAAACGCGCCTCGGAGCCCCAAACCCAGCGTCTTCCCCTTCCCGTCTAGCAGGATGGAGAAGGCTATTCGGGCTATTTTTTGGCTATTCGGGCGGAGACCAGTCTTTTCCGTCTCCGCGGCGTAATAGTCCAAAAGGGACTGTAAGCCGATCGGAGACGTACTAAGAAGAACCACGTCGTCTGCGAAGGCGAGGTGGCTCACACGCTGATCTCTATTAGGACTCTAACGGTCTCGCTGAGCTGCCCCAACGACCACCCGAGAACTGCATTGAAGACCAGTGGGGACAGCGGGTTCCCTGCCGCACACCCCTCCGCACCGAAAGACGTTCCCCCCATCAACCACGTGGCTGCGCCTTAATAAGTTGCAACACCGTAGTTGACTAAAGGCGCTGGCACGCCGAGCCTCAGTAAAGCTCCGGGAATGCTCTCGTGAGAGACACGATCGAAGGCTTTAGCCAAGTCTACGAACACCCCATGCAAAGGGTGGCCCAGGCCTTTGGCCTGAGCAATGACCGTTTGGAGAACCAAAAGGTTCTCAGCACACCCATCAGCGTGCACGAAGCCCCGCTGTCGAGAACTCAACAACCGCGTGTCGTCGTACCTATGGGCTAGGATCTTATGGAAACAACGCACGATCATAGAGCTCATCGTGTTGGGCGGTAGTCACCCGGCCCCTCGGAAGTGGCCTTCTTCGGAATGAGAACCGTCCGGGCGTCTCGAAAACGGTCCAGAAGATCTCCACTTTCCAAGAAGCAGTAACCCTTTAACGCCGAACGTTTTTGTAGGGTTAAGTCTAAATGCGTGTATTTGAAACGGTACGTATTCGACCCAGTCGGCGTTAGAGGGTTAAAGGCCACAGCAAGCGCCTCCTTACTGTAACTCCTCACGCTCCCCAGAGTCACCCCGTCAGGGCCAGGTGCACCATCGAACAGCCCATTCGACCTCGGCCGGTGTAACCGGCTCAATGAGGTGCCACAAGGGCCGCTCATGAACCGGCTGGCGCAGATCGCGAACGGAGGGGACGCCGAATACACCTCGCCAGAAGGTAATCTTCGCCTCCGTCCCGACCGGGTTGAACTGCCAGTAGGAGTTGTCCAGGACCACGGACGCAGCTCTCCCTCTATTCCGCGCCCATAGCCGCTGGATCATACTCCACTCCCTACGTCTATGTATGCGACGAGAACGTGGTACCTTGAAGTGATTGTTGTTAGGACGCCCGGCTCGTTTTCGGCAGTTGTAGGCGTACCGCGCCCACGGTTGCCTACCGGTGAGCGACGAGCCCCTGAAGCAAACTGACCGGGGCGATCCGCAACCCCCCCCCTTCGGAACGCCGCCGCTCGTTTTCAGCAGGTGCAGGTGTGACGCTCGCACCTGAGGCGGGCTGACCGGGATCGCCTGTGGCCAGCTTGTCCAAGACAGAACAGGCTAGGGGGAGCCACGCCTGAACCGCTTGGTGGGCGAACCCATCCCAATTACGATAATGTTCTAAGTAGGTTTTATTGTCTGATTCCATTTTAAACTGCCTTTTTTAAGATTTTTAATTTTTTTTTAAATTCTTTAATTTTGTAAACGCTTATTTTTTGGATCAAGTAAAGATAAGCACCCACAGCCTTCTTTAATTAGCCTTATAAGGCTAACTAACGAAAATATCACGACCTAACCTAACCAATCGTCAAGGGCGTACAGTTGACTTAACGATTGGTTAGGTTAGGTCGTGATATTTTCGTTAGTTAGCCTTATAAGGCTAATTAAAGAAGGCTGGGGGTGCTTATCTTTACTTGATCCATTTTTTTTTAAACAAATTATAAAATTTTTAATATTGTAAAACTCAATTTTTTATAGCACTGAAGATGGAAATGTATTTCCAAAACGTCAGCTTGTACCTTGCACATTTTCTAAATAAGAATATTATATACGTGGGTTTTCCTGTTTATCCTAAGTTGCGCATCCCTAAGAACAAGCCTCTGAATGAAGCTATTATAAGAAGATATGGAAGAACAACCCTGAAGAAATACAGAGATGCCGATAAGTGTCATAAAAAATGGATAAATGCTAAATCTGACTTACAGTAAAATTTCGGTGCTACTGTAGTATGCGGTCTACCTACGATTCGGCGGTTTACCTTTCAAGTATAATTTCTTATCTTGTTTGCTAATTGCTTGTTTACATCCCAATGTTAATCGCCCTTGACGATTGGTTAGGTTTAGTCATGACCAATCGTAGGTAGACCGCATAGTACAGTAGCACCAAAATTTCTTAATACCATTCATGGTTATAATTTCATACCAAAATTTATTAGATATAAATTATATACTAAACGTTTGTATAATTATAAGTAATACAAATCGTTTCAGTTTGAACTATTAATTTATTAAATAATGAAATTAAATTTAAATCCAACAACATAAAAAAGCTTTCGTTTAAACTTAGTTCTCAGTTTCAGATTTTAGAGAATTCAGTCAGTTTTTTAAACTATTTTTACTTGAAAAATCAGATTATAAGAACTAATATTAATTATGTTAAATATTTTACATGAAAAGAAATATTACATGAAAAGAAACATGTACAACATGAAAAGAACCTTCAATCTCTAGTTGTTGACACAAACTTCAACCTTTTGGATCTGGATAATGTTATTTTTAATCACTCCAAAAAAGTCTTAAGTTCTAACGAAAAATGACTTCATTACTTAGGATTGGATTTGAAACTCCCAAATTTTAAACTTGATTATTTTAAATATTTTGCCTCATTTGAAAATTTTTACCATAGACTTAAACAATTCCATATAAGAAATGAATCCAGAATATTGTATTTAAGAACCCAACTTTCCAATATCGCTAATAAGTATTTTCCTAATTTTAAACCCTTTAAAGTTTCATCCTTTTTAGTAAGTAAAAAAATCTAACCACTTTAAAAGACCTCTCAAAAGACGATGACATCGTTATAACCCGTCCCGATAAAGGAAAGGGGATCGTCCTTTTAAACAAAGAAGATTATATTGATAAAGCGAACAATGTTCTATCACACTGGCTAAAATTTTAAAAGATAGATGAAGATCCTCTAATTTTGTTCCTTAAACTCGAAGATAAATTAAATAGATTCCTTAAGAAGCTCCTTCATCAAATAAAATTTCTAAATATTTTATAATAATTTACATTCATCAAAATCTGCTCTCGACATTCTTTACGGTCTTCCGAAAGCTCAAAAGAATAATACCCGAATACGCCCTATCCTTTCCGCATCCACTCAGTGGTGGATTATATTTATCACTGAGGCTATTGAGGCTGAAGCCTCAGGCTCCCATGCTTGAGGGGCCCCTCAATCAACTGAGTTTCGATGATATAATTCAGATTTCACAAACTTCTTTGATTAAATGTGACAGAGTACACAAACTGACAAATTCCCTGTTTTATCTTATGTTTTATAGGCCCTAAAGTAAAGTTTGTTTAATTAATACAACTAACGAATACACCGTCCCAAATTCCTATGATTTTGTTGAAGATATACTTTTTGTTAATAACGCCAAAACCTTTTCCATGAGCAGTTTCGATATACTCGTAGAATCCCTTCATACCAGGGGCGTAACTAACGGGGGGACGGGGGTACATGCCCCCCTCAACTTTTGAACTGAGGGGGATAATATAGGTTTTGTCCCCCCGAACTTTTGATCTAAGTTAGCTGACGTGAAGGAAAATATTTAGTTCTTGAAATAATCTATGATGATTAAATCTTTAATTACTAGCTAAAGTGGGCCCTACGGGCCCATTTAGCTACGCCCGTGGTGCTGGGGCCTTTGGCCTCAGTAATTGGGGAGCCGCAGGCCCCCACCAGTTACTGGGGAGTCAATTATTCAGTCAATAAAACTATAGTAAAGAATGCAGCCATAAAAATCTTAAGCTTCGACTTTTTGAAAGCCGTAAAAATATTTAGTCTGTAATGGTTGCAGCACCAGTATGAAAGTGCATAAAAAGAACTCATTTGGTAAATTTTTGAACTTAGCCGCAGATTAAATTTCGGCCCAAAGCTGAACGCAAAAGCAAATATTTTTTACACTTTTTAAAATTATAATTAAAAGTAGAATTCATTACGCCTTTTTCTAATGCATTAAAATACAAATATTGCCCATATATATCAAGAATCTTCTTCTCTTTTCGAGCGTGACAGACTGACAGACATTCCTGGGTGTTTATACTGTAGTATTAATATTAGTCCTATTAGTATGCTGGAAAGTATTACTGATTCAGTACTAATACTGCAGTGATAGATACTTTAATGAGACATCTAGTTATTTTTTACTTTAATTATTGCATATATTGTTTTCCTTTAATGTTAAGTATATACTTGATAGACATAAGGTAATTGTGAAAATGCTTCTTTGATTTTCCTATTACTATCATAAATATAGATCATTCTCTAAATCATAGTATTTTAAGAGCATCATTTTGGTCGCAAACACATTACCTACAGGATAGATAGCAGCACAGAAATTCATGGCAGGATTTTTCATCATTATAGTTGTCCCCCCCCCCCCCCCTTTTTGAAAACTAGTTACGCTCTTGCTTCATACTAATATCCCTATAGATGAGGCTCTTAATATCTGCATAAATAATATATGTTATATATGTTAAATAATATATATATATAATATATGTTAAATAATATATATAATATATGTTAAATAATATATAATAGTGGGATGTTGTATAGATAACACAAGGATAAATAACTTAGTTTATGCCGATGATATGGTGTTAATAAGTCCCTCTGTTAAAGGTCTGGATCGGCTACTAAAAGTCTGCGAAGTGTATTCGCAGAAACATGATATTCTTTTTAATGTTACAAAAACTAAGGTTATGCAATTCCATCCTAAAAGCTATAATCAGCTAGCTGATATTAGGCTTAAAATGAGAGGTGACGTAATTGAGGAAGTACAAGAATTTAAGTATTTGGGTCAAACTATCACCAGCTCCTTGAGTGATGACTCAGATATAAGGAAACAATCTCGAAGCCTTTGTGCTAAAGCGAATATGACTATAAGGAACTTCCGGTTCTGTACAAGTGAAGCTAAAGACACTCGCTTTCGTGCTTTTTGCAGTGATATATACGGACAGCAACTCTGGGTGAATTATAAAAAAGGGTCCGGGTTCCGGCAGAACCCTAAATTTGTTGTACAAGTCTTTTAGACTCCTACATAAATTACCCCCAGAGATGCTCAGCTTCACAAATGTTTGCTTCCCGCAATGTCCCAAGTGTCCCGGAGGTAACAAGACGTGTTCAATACAGTCTAATGAAAAGAATTAAAAAATCAACCAACCCGATTATCCAAGCTATCCATGAGTCCTGCCGTTTGTCTTCTAAGCTATGGAATTCATGGTACGAAAACGTGTGTCTGTAGCTCCACTTAACTTCGACATTATTGTATCTAATATACTATTGATCTAAAATGTGTCTGTGTGTGTGTGTGTGTGTGTGTGTGTCCGCTTTTTTCGGAACCGTGCACAGACTAAACGGCACATCGGAAAATTCTGCAACCACCACCAACTGATAGCCCATGAGCTGATGATGTGCTCTGTCAAGTTTCCCGGTCCTAGGTCACCGGTTACTGGGTCCGAAGGCCCCAGCACCGCGATAAAACTACAGAAAAGAACGCAGCCGTGAAAATTTTGAGCTTCACATTTATACTGTGATACATATACTGCTTGTGGGGGTAATGGGAGAGTGGGGGTAGGGGTAATGGGGGTAATGGCGTTTTTTTTAATTTTGTAGCTGGATCACAGTGCTACCCGCCCAGAGGGCTACCTGCCCGGAGGGCCAAGTTGTACAACGGTCGCAAGCGATAGCGAGCTACCGCTTGTCTATAATATACTATCGAGTTAAAATGTGTCTGTGTGTGTGTGTGTCCGCTTTTTTCGGAACCGGAACCGTGCACAGCCTAAACGGCACATCGGAAAATTCTGCAACTACCACCAACTGATAGCCCATGAGCTGACGATGTGCTATGTCAAGTTTCCCGGTCCTAGGTCACCAGTTACTGGGTCCGAAGGCCCCAGCACCGCGATAAAACTACAGAAAAGAACGCAGCCGTGAAAATCTTGAGCTTCACATTTATACTGTAATATATATACTGCTACCCGCCCGGAGGGCGGGTAGCAGTATAATGGGGAGAGGGGGGTGAGGTAATTGGGGGAGTGGGGGTGGGGTAATGGGGGTAATGGCTTTTTTTACTTTTGTGTGTGGGGGTAATGGGTGAGTGGGGGTGGGAGGGTAATGGAGTAGAGGGGTGGCGTAATGGGGGTAATGGCTTTTTTACTTTTGTGTGTGGGGGTAATGGGTGAGTGGGGTGGGAGGGTAATGGAGTAGAGGGGTGGCGGTAATGGGGTAATGGCGTTTTTAAAATTTTGTAGCTTAGCCACTTCTTCCTATGAGGGCTTCATATAATATAATTTTAAATCGACAACCAATAAAAAAAATGAAGTAGCCACTTCTTCCTATGAGGGCCTCATATAATATAATAAAAAAATTAAAACATGAAAAAGTGAAAAAAAATGTTTTTTTCTCTTTACATTTGTGATTGATTGGATAGCCCGAAAGGACTCACAATTTAATTGGGATATTAAGCTCCATTCTTTCATCGATTTGCAGTTACGATTCATTACAATTTTTGTAATTATATTATTTTATAAAGTATGACAAAAAAAACGATAAAGTTAGACTCCAAGTGAACCATTTTCCGATATGTTAGAGGGAAAAAGCATTCCATCATATTATAGTATTCAACAAACGCAATACTGTCTTCTTATTTGTGGATCATAAAAAATTGATGTATATTTAAATGACGGTGCTTCTAATTGTACCATCCAGTGATATGCCATATTATGAGATAGATGTGATATGCCATACTTTTGTCGCTTAGCTACTTCTTCCTATGAGGGCTTCATATAATAATTTTAAATCTACAACCAATAAAAAAAATGAAGTAGTGAAAAAAAAACCGGAGGGCGATAGCGAGCGATAGCGAGCTATCGCTTGTTATTTCTAATTAATTGTTTATATTTCTATCCTTAGTATGTGAACTGTCATTGTATTATTAATATTTATCATATGGATTATAGTCTGCCAATAAACCTTTTTATTTTCATTTCATTTTCATTCATATACAATAATAAAGACAACTGTAATTTTTTAAACCTTAATAAACAAGAATTTTCCAAACTTTTGACTTTAACAGCTACCGCTACGTTTTTCTTATTTAATAGACAGCTGTATAAACAGATTGATTCTTTAGCTATGGGCTCCCCTCTCAGCCCCACTTTGACAAATCTTTTCCTATGTTACCATGAGCACTCGTGGCTACAACAATGTCCTACACATTCAGGGAATTCATAACAACACTAAACCACTCCACGGATACATCCAGGCTGTACAAGACTATAAACAGCATTACCCACTCTAACAGTGGCATTCACACCTCACACGCGGCTATCTGTCGCAGCCAAAATAATATCCCAACATACACACAACAAGCTAACATTCTAGTTAATCACTACGCAAAGATAAGTCACTTAAACAGAGACAACAACCAGAAACACGCAGACAGACAAACAGCCAGACACAAGAAAACCTACAGACTCGACACGACCATTACACCCTTCAATACAGACCAGACCACCAAGATCATCAAAACATTAAGAATTCGAAGGCTACTGGACCAGACAACATATCTAACATACACCTTAAACACTTGGGCCCACAAGGAATACTAGCTCTCACAAATATCAGCACATATTCATACCAACACTGTATTATTCCTGACATATGGAAACAAGGTAAAATTATTACACTACTCAAACCAAACAAAAATCCAACAGAACCAGCTTCCTATAGACCCATTACTTTACTATGCCCACCTTCCAAGTAACAGAAAGACTAATCTTACAAATCACCAACCCACACATTCCACTATCGCCTACTCAACATGGATTCAGACCTCGCCACTCAACCACGACATTACTCACTAACCTCACGCAGCACATCATGGATGGCATCAACTCCAGACGACCAGCTCAACATACACTATTAGCAACAATAGACATTAGTAAAGCATTTGATGCTATCCCACGCTTCCCTCTCATAAACAAAATACTCAACACAAACATGCACAATAACACCAAAAGGTGGCTGAGCAACTATCTCTCAGGAAGATACTCACATGTCACATTTAATGGCAAGTCATCCAAAACAAGCTTTTTCCGAACGGGGTCCCTCAAGGCTCTGTTCTCTCACCAACACTTCAACTTATACATGCATGACATTCCAACACCCATAGATAACAAGCTTACCTTATCATCATATGCAGATGATATCACTCTAACATCCACCCACAACAACATCGACACCGCTACAAATAACCTACAAACATACATAAACAGTATACAAGACTGGCTCACACACAATAGACTCAAAGTAGCGCCCACAAAATCAACCATCACCTTGCTTACAAGCAACACAAAAGAACACCAGGTAATTCCACAGCTTACACTAAACAACATCAACATTCCACACACTCACAGAACCAAAATACTTGGTGTCACATCATTATCTTTTGCAAACCACATTCAGGACATTAAAACCAAATGTACGTCAAGACTTAACACGCTTAGGGTACTAACAGGCACAAACTTTGGACACCAGCAGGAAACAACATCACTCATATACAAACAATATATTCGCTCAGTTATGGACTATGCTAGCCCATGCTGGGCACCCATTATCTCAAACACACACATAAACACCTTACAAACAATACAAAACAACGCACTTCGTATCATTACAGGATGCACTCAAACAACACCAATAGAACACCTGCACACAGAAACAAAAATACTAAAAGTTAGGGAACATTTAGACATGAGGGGAACACAATTCATGGCAGCAGCGACAACTAACCCACAACACCCTTGCCACTACATGTACAATCATGCACCACACACCTCGCACCATTAAGGTCACCAGAGAGACATTATAACCAATACTCCATTCCATACCACGCCCCACAGACATCACACAGTACAGAAAACACATACACACACACCTAACCCACAAAGCACTGACACGACTCGGTCCGAATGCGGTCCTAGGTGCGAAGCCGCCACCCATTAACAGGTCAGAGATCAGCCTGAGCAGATCGGATCGAGTTAACTTAGCACGATTCCGATGTGGACATCACCCCAACTTACGGACATATAAACACAGACTAGACAACTCCATAGACGACACCTGCCACCTGTGCCAGGACACACCACAAACAATTGAACACATTATGACAGACTGTACCGCTCTAGCACAACAACGAACACAACACAACATCACTAGTGCGCTGAACCTCTGGTCCACTCCGGAGAGGGCGATCGGTTACCTGCGTGTCGCCGGCTTGCTCGATCAGGGTGGGCTGATCGGCTAAACAACAACAACAACAACTTCTTTTAAACCTTATCTATACAGAAGATATATGGATGATGCTTTTCTTCTTTTTAAACATAACCCATATAGAACATTTAACATTTAACCTTTAACCTTTATAAAGAATAATAATAAAATAAATAAAAAAAAATTTCAATTTACAATGACATGAATAATTGTGAAGCTCGACTATTTATTTTATTTAATTTGGCCCTTAAGCTTTAGGCTTTACTGGGCTCTTATTAAAAACTAGCTAAAGTGAGCCCTATGGGCCCATTTAGCTACGCCCGTGGTGCTGGGGCCTTTGGCCTCAGTAATTGGGGAGCCGCAGGCCCCCCCCAGTTACCGGGGAGTCAATTATTCAGTCAATAAAACTATAGAAAAGAATGTTGCCCGGGTTAATTGAATGCCCGGTTAGGTCAACTGAATGCCCCCAAAAAACCCCTCACCCCCCTTATGCAACTTGGGGCTAACCCCCTCCCCATTACCCCCACCCCTCCCCCATTACCCCCACCCCCTCCCCATTACCCCACCCCTCTCCCATTACCCCCACCCCTCCCCATTACCCCAACCCCCATTTTGAAAGCCGTAAAAATATTTAGTCTGTAATGGTTGCAGCACCAGTATGAAAGTGCATAAAAAGAACTCATTTGGTAAATTTTTGAACTTAGCCGCAGATTAAATTTCGGCTCAAAGCTGAACGCAAAAGCAAATTATTTTTACACTTTTTAAAATTATAATTAAAAGTAGAATTCATTACGCCTTTTTCTAATGCATTAAAATACAAATATCGCCCATATATATCAAGAATCTTCTCTTTTCGAGCGTGACAGACTGACAGACATTCCTGGGTGTTTATAGTATTAATAAGCACTAGTTGTTATAAATTAATAATAATAAATAAATAAATAATAAGTAAATAAGTATTATTAATAGTTAAAACATGTATTACAATATGAAGCAATATTAATAGACGATATTAAACAATATTATGGACATTAATCCTAGATTTTTGTTAGTATGCCATTCAGTGATGTAGTCGAGACCACCAAGTCCGAGACTGAGACCGAGACCGAGACCTGATCCTGTGAGACCAAGATCGAGACCGAGATCAAAGGTTCGAGATCGAGATCTACCTTCCGAGATCGAGACCCTTAAAACTCGAGACCGAGACCGAGATCGAGACCAAGCTCATGCCCTTTCAATTTGTTTTACACTACTATGGAAATTAGACTATGTTAAGTATATTAATAAACTAATAACTACTTTCTCAGATGTAGTGTGTTGAATGCAAAAAGTGTAGCCTATAAATTAACAAATGATATATATATACGTACTTTTTATTTATTTACTTCTTTTATATATATATATATATATATATATATATATATATATATATAATATATATATACTTCTATTTAGTGTTTCCATTTTCAATAAAATTAATCTGACTGGGGCGGGGGGAGGGGCAAATTTTTTTGTAGCGCTACCTAAAAAAATCCAGACCCACACCCCCCCACAAGCCAAACGTGGCAACTCAAAACAGGGTGACTGATTAGTGAATACCTAGAGTCCCTTACTTTTACAAACATAAACATTCTGAATTGTGTCTGTTCAACCAAGCCACCATCATGAGTATGCCAATAACATGTATTTTTCATTACGGTCTCGAGAGGTTTCGAAAGGTCTCGGGGAGAAAAACCGAGACCGCGTCTGTCGAGACCGAGATCGAGACCGAGATCTAAATAGCGGAGACCGAGATCAAGATCGAGATCTGCAAATTGGGTCTCGAGATCGGTCTCGAGACCGAGACCGATCTCGAGACCTACATCACTGATGCCATTATTAATCGGGATTTCAACTTGGTTTTGAACAAATTTACATTCACAATATTTTTTATATCGGCATGCAAGTCATTCCATAGTTTCAATCCAATGAAAATGGGTAGTTTTTGAGATGAAGACAATCTAAATTGAGGTATAACGAGCTTTGATCTATTTCTGGTCTGATACGAGTGGATTTCTTGATGAGTTACAAAATATCTATTTACCCAATGCAAATTAATGATTTTGTTCTTGCACTCGTAAATAAAAATAAAATGTGCCACTTTGGTTATATCGTTGAGCTTTAGTAGGTTTAGCTCTTTAAATAATGCACTAGAGTGATCAAGGAAATCAGCATCAGATAATAACCTTATCGCTCGTTTTTGGATGACAAAGATACCATTTAATGCGTTGTTAGCAGAGTTTCCCCAAACAAGGGTGCAGTATGTTATATAAGGAAGAACACGTGTATGATAAAGAGTCAATAAAACTTGTTTAGAGACTACATTTCTAAGTTTAAACATTATAGCAACGCTCCTTGAAATCTTTTTCGCAATATAATTTACATGATCACTCCATTGCAAATTCTTATCTAGCATTACACCAAGAAATTTTACTACAGTACACTCCTTTATGGCGATCTTATTAACATTAAGTTCATCAAGATATACATTTCTTTTAGTAGTAAAAATCATGAAATTTGTTTTACTGGTATTTAGGAAGAGTTTATTGGTGGTCAACTATTTCATTACACTGATGAATTCTGAATGAAATATATTCTTAGTTGTATTAACATCTTTGCAAGAAAAAGAGACAGTTGTATCATCTGCAAACATTATGAAGTTCAGTATATCAGATGAACGTGGAAGATCATTTATATATAATAAAAATAACAGTGGACCCAGAACTGAGCCCTGTGGCACACCATGTTTGACAAGCGCTTTAGTTGAGCAAACCTTATTTACTGATACAAAATGATATCTATTGGACAAATAACTTTTAAACCAATCACTGATTGCTCCTCTAAAGCCGTAACAATATAATTTATTAAGTAGAATATTATGGTCTATTACATCAAACGCCTTACTCAAATCCATACTTACTTCAACAATCAACACAACACCATTAAATTTACTAAAGAAGAATAATTAACGACTTCGTACCTTTTTTTACAGTATATTATATATGATAATAACTAGACAAAATAATAAATATACCACCTCAGTATATAGAATGCCCACCTACACAGGATTGGGCACCAATTTCTTCAGTGATATACACAAAGTCAATTGTATAAAGATTTTAATTTACCGTCCATTTCATCTCTCCTCTTTACTATCATTTCATCATGAAATTGTTTTTTTGAACTTTCTTTTCTAACAACCTTTTTCCCCGTCACCTCTTCAAAGCATCCGTCAAAAGGTTTTTCAATAAAATCTACAAACAGATTCATAATATTCCAACTGTTGCAAGGACATTCAATATTTTAAATTTCCTTTTTAGAATTATTTAAGTCCGAAACTACAGACCGACCTATTCACCCTTCTTCCACCATTAAAAACCCTCAGATCAATTTCCGGTTCATATTTACAAATTCCCATAGTGTTAAATTTTACTTTCTTCATAAAGAAAAATTACCCAATGCTCTGATCTCATCCGTTGTTTATTCCTTCAAATGTACTCACTGTCAGGCGAATTACTGTATATTGGCAGTATCTGTCGCCATTACAAACTTAGGATAGACGAGCATCGGAGAATTTCCATTCGTGCATCACGTCATCTAAATAGACCTTCAAAATCTTCACTCAGAGAGCACTGCCTTGCAGCAAACCATCCCATTGACCCTTCCTCCTTTCAAATTACGAACACCGTTAATAGTAATCAGCTTACCGCCCCCCACACTTTAGCATCGTTATATACGAGGGTAATTCAATAAGTATCCGCCCTTTTTATTTTCACAATTTTATTTTCACATCTGATAGATTATAAACACATCACTTCTCAACATAGTCTCCCTGTTTCTCAATACACTTAGTCCAGCGATCTACAAGCTTCCTAATGCCATCACAAAAGAATGTTTTTGGCTGTGTGCGTAGCCAGTCATGCACCGCCTCCTTCAGATCATCATCGCCTTGGAATCGCTGACCTCTCAAAGCGTCTTTTAGTGATCCAAACAGGTAAAAATCCGAAGGTGCCAGGTCTGGACTGTAGGCTGGATGGTCGAGAACTTCAAATTTAATTTCTTGAAGGTATTTTCTAGTCTGTGCAGCGGTATGAGGGCGCGCATTGTCGTGTAACAGAATAACACCTTCCGACAATCTCCCTCTCCGTTTTGTGCGAATTGCTTGCTTTAACTCATTCCGAAGCATGTCAGAATACGATGCACTTGTTACTGTAGTTCCACGCTCTAGATAATGTTCGAGGATAAGGCCTCGTGTATCCCAAAACAGTGTTAGCATAACTTTACCTGCTGACGGCTGCGCTTTGAACTTCCCTGCAACGGGAGATGTTGGATGCTTCCATTTCATGTTCTGTCGTTTGCTTTCTGGTTCATAGTGATGGATCCAGGTTTCATCTCCAGTGATAATGCGCTCCAAAAAGTTTTCACCTTCATTATGATACCGCGCCAAAAGACGAGAGCAGACGTCCATACGATTACGCTTGTGCTCTCCTGTTACAGAGCATGCAATGGAAGCATCCAACATCTCCCGTTGCAAGGAAGTTCAAAGTGCAGCCGTCAGCAGGTAAAGTTATGCTAAACACTGTTTTGGGATACACGAGGCATTATCCTCGAACATTATCTAGAGCGTGGAACTACAGTAACAAGTGCATCGTATTCTGACATGCTTCGGAATGAGTTAAAGCAAGCAATTCGCACAAAACGGAGAGGGAGATTGTCGGAAGGTGTTATTCTGTTACACAACAATGCGCGCCCTCATACCGCTGCACAGACTAGAAAATGCCTTCAGAAACTTAAATTTGAAGTTCTCGATCATCCAGCCTACAGTTCAGACCTGGCACCTTCGGAGTTTTACGTGTTTGGATCACTAAAAGATGCTTTGAGAGGTCAGCGATTCCAAGGCGATGATGACCTGAAGGAGGCGGTGCATGACTGGTTACGCACACAGCCATTCTTTTGTGATGGCATTAGGAAGCTTGTAGATCGCTGGACTAAGTGTATTGAGAAACAGGGAGACTATGTTGAGAAGTGATGTGTTTATAATCTATCAGATGTGAAAAAATTGTGAAAATAAAAAGTGCGGATACTTATTGAATTACCCTCGTATATTCGGAAAAGCAAACCCCTTCTGAACAATTACGTTTTAGCATTTAATCTCCCTATTACAGGATAATGTTTAAGTTTAACTGCTTATATTAACTTTTTTATAGCTTTTGTATTTCACTATTTTAAAATATCAATATCTATATTGATGCACACAACGATAACATTCTAAGTAAGGTTTATTATCTTAACCTTGGTTTTGCTTCCGCCCGAATTGTTCATCCTGACGAAAGTCAAGCTTATTACTCCACCTTAGACCTACAGTTTGACAATGGTCTTGGGACTAATCGAGGAAGTGATGCAGCGATGAAATGACTAACCTTCTCGTATACAATAAAGAAAAGTAGTTCCTAAAAAAAAATGCACGATGTAGATTACATTTAGTTTAGTGTTTCATGGTATCCTTTATTTTCCACTGTCCTCTAATGCATAAATAAGTACACAAGATAAGTGTACGCATGGTGTGAATGAGCTCTGAAGCTATTCTTTTCATTAAACCTTTTCCTACTTTCCAATAAATCTTCTTTTATAGCAACTTCTTGTTAGCAGTGGCTGGCGGAGGAGGGAGAGCCTTGTCTGTTATATACTACTACTACTACTACTACTGTGTGAAAGCTTTACAGGTCTGTAAGTGTAAGCATGGTATCAGTTTTTTGTATTCTTTATTTTCATTTACTTTCTTCCCTTTTTCTTGTATTTCTTTCTTCAGCTCTGTTTGAGCCTTGAGTAGAGCTCAGGCTCTTCGTTAGTTTGTAACGCCGTAATTCGTCTCTCTCTCTCTCTCTCTCTCTCTCTCTCTCTCTCTCTCTCTCTCTCTCTCTCTATATATATATTATATATAGATATATATATATCCATCCATCCATTCATCCTTCTCCTCCTATCGTTGCCGATAGAATAGACAAACTGAGTGCGTTTAAGGCTCCTGGGCCAGACCAGTTTCTCCCCAGAGTGTTGCGAGAGGTGCGCGACCAGGTGGCTCCCCACCTGGCTACAGTCTTCAACAAATCGTTGGAGACGGGCCAGGGCCTGGTGACTGGAGGGAAGCCAACGTGACCCCTATCTTTAAGAAAGGGGATCACGAAAGTCCAGGGAACTATCGTCCCATTAGTCTCACTTCAGTTGTAGGTAAATTACACTGGTATGTATCAATTTTGTTGTCAAGGGTTTTGTAAGTGATACTTATAGAGATTTTCCTGCTGATTTCGAATCTGCAATCCGTTTTTCTCAATCAGTTCAGGTTATCCGGCTATGGCCTCATAAGTAAAATAGAATTTTTCGTGATTTTGTCAAAGCGGAATTGGAACAGTAACATCTATCATCACTTGTTTCACTTGTATAATATCTTTTTTTACTTTTCAGGCATATAGATAAAATATTTCATAATGAATAGAGCGTGTAAAAATGATCCCAATAGATTCTGCTACATATGTGGACGGTTACCATGCCAAATAACCAGTCCCAAATCACTAAATTTGTGAAGACAATGTAGAGCATACTTTGGAATTAAGCTAGGGGACCAGGACAAAAATTTCGCCCCTCATATGTGCTGCAAGACGTGCATTGAAAATTTGAGAAGATGGAGCAAAGGCAGAGCGAAATCTTTGCCTTTTGGAATTCCCATGATTTGGAGAGAAGGAAAGGATCACGTGACAGATTGCTATTTCTGCATGACAAACCTCCAAGGTGGGCTTATAATTTATTTTTCTTAAATATTTTGAAATCCTCGTATGAAACTTGACATAATATTCACCATATATAGCATAATATTCACCATAATGGTAATCATACATTTACATATACATATTGTTATAGAAAATACATTTACACATACATATTGTTATACAAGTTACATTTACATATACAATGATTGTATATTTTCTTTCTTTTTCATTCATATTGTCCCCGAAGGGACAATATGAATGAAAAAGAAAGAAAATATACAGACTCCATCGACCTATTTCATATCTTACAGACCGCAGCCTTCCCTCACGAGCCGCCACTGTCTGAATGCTTCTTCTATTTCATATGCAAGTTTTATATCCATGTTTCTGTGTTTCTATTTTCAGGAGTTAACAAGAAGAATAAACACATTGTTGTATACCCTGACATTCCTTCTGCTATGAGACCTGTACCCCATGGTCCTGGAATTCCAATACCCGACCCACCTCAAACCCTGGACTTCGATGATTCTGATGATGAATCAATGACCAATGCCAATGACCAGTCCCAGTCGTATATACCTCAAATACCGCTTCAAATGAGCCGAGGCCTCTCAACCAGGCCAAACTTAATGATCTTACCAGGGATTTAGGACTTTCCAAATTAGCTGCCGAGATCTTGGGCTCACGACTTCGAGAGGACAACTTGCTGGCTCCGGAACAACATTCTCCTGGTATAGGAAACGAGAGGAAGAATTCCGCAAGTTTTTTGCAGTGCACGAAAATACCTCTTCCTTAGTGTACTGCTGCAATGTTGAGGGGCTAATTGAATCCTTGGGCCTGCCATATAACGCATCAGAATGGAGGCTATTTATAGACTCGTCTAAACGAAGTTTGAAAGCAGTACTTCTCAACATTGGGAATAGGGTTGCATCAGTCCCTGTAGCACATTCCGTACAACTTACTGAGAGCTACGATAACATGAAAATTTTACTGGATGCTCTCGTATACGACCAACATAACTGGAGGATCTGTGGAGATTTGAAGGTAATACTAATATCATAAGTAAACTATTGCTATTGACTATGTTGTTTTTCCAAAGGTTTATTTGAGAGCGTATAAGAACACTTAACTTCCCCACAGAAGTGATACAGTCCAATGCATAGATTTTTTTATCTGATAGAACAAATTCTCTAAATTCTTTAAATATTTTCATTTTTTTTCAGATTGTGGCATTTGTATTGGGAATGCAAGGGGGATACACGAAATACCCATGTTTCCTCTGCAAATGGGATAGCCGAGCGGATGAGAAGCACTATGCACAGCGTGAATGGGCATCCAGAGAGAATTTTGAACCTGGGTCGCATAATGTCGTTTCAGTGCCCCTTGTACCACCAACAAAAATTTTGCTCCCACCACTTCATATTAAGCTGGGCTTGATGAAAAATTTCATCAAATCAATGAATAAGGAGGGTTCAGCATTCCGATATCTCGAGAGTAAATTTCCTCATATATCTGATGCTAAACTAAATGCTGGGTTTTTGATGGTCCTCAAATTCGAACTTTGATCAAGGATACTCAGTTCGAAAACGCAATGACTCCAACTGAGAAGAATGCCTGGCAGGCATTCAAATCAGTTGTCACTGATTTTCTTGGCAAGCGTAGAAGTCCAGAATACGAGTCCGTTGTCGAAAACTTGATGGAAGCTTTCAAAGCTCATGGGTCGCGCATGTCCATAAAAATGCACTTTTTGTGGTCCCACTTGGACTATTTTCCTGAAAATTGCGGGGATTATAGTGAGGAACAGGGTGAACGATTTCACCAAGATATCAAAATAATGGAAGAGAGGTACCAGGGAAACTGGGATATCAATATGCTGGCGGACTATTGCTGGTGTTTGAAGCGAGACGTGCCCGAAGAAAAACACAGACGGAAAGCCAAAAAAACTTCATTCCTTCCTCAATAAACTTTTTTCCATATTCATTGTATGAATAAAAGTATTTATTCACACAATGTTTTCATTTTTCACGAGTGTTCTTATAATATTACTCGTATCTACAGTGTTTAAGCTAAAAAAATCAATAAATTTGGGGATAAAATTGGACTTATAATAAATGGCCAATAGAGAAAAAACCTGACCTGATTGAGGAAAACCAATGTCATTTTCGAATTCAGCATGGTCGAATTATATAATATGAGTTGAAAAAACCCTCACAGCAGACAAAAAAATTTCATATGCATACCAGTGTTATTAGAGGGAATAATAGCGGATAGAATCGATGACCATTTGGATTCCTACAAGCTGCTTGGGGACTCCCAACATGGGTTTAGACGGCATAGGTCGTGTCTCACCAACTTGCTCGAGTTTTTCCACGTCATGTTGAGTGAGTATGATAAGAGTAGGGCGATTGATATACTTTATCTCGACTTTCAGAAAGCCTTTGATAAGGTACCTCACCGCCGGCTAATGGCGAAAGTGCGCGCGCTGGGTATCGGTGGGGAAGTAGGTAGGTGGATTGAAAACTGGCTGAAGAATAGGCGGCAGAGGGTTGTAATTAAAGGGGCTAGTTCGGGTTGGGCTTCGGTCACTAGTGGGGTTCCTCAGGGTTCCGTTTTGGGGCCACTGTTGTTTATCATTTACATAAATGATATCAACGGTGGCATCGTCAGTCGGATCGCCAAATTCGCTGATGACACCAAGCTTGGGGCCAATGTTGGGATGCCGAAGCGATCGAGGAACTGCGTGCGGACCTAGGTAGGATAGGAGAGTGGTCCGAAAAATGGCAAATGCCGTTTAACTTGGGTAAATGCAAAATGATGCACATTGGCTACGCCAATCCCAAGTCGGACTACTCGATGTTGGGGAGTAATATCGAGGCGACTGATTTAGAAAAGGACTTGGGTGTGCTAATTAGCAGCGACCTTAAGTTTACCAAACAGTGCGTAGAGGTGGAAAAGAAAGCCCAGAAGCTGTTGGGTTATATCAGGAGGCAATTTCAGTTTCGGAACAAGGAGATTGTGCTCTCTCTGTACAATTCCCTGGTTCGGCCGCACCTGCAGTATGCTGTGCAGTTCTGGTCGCCCACCCTCAGGAAAGATATTGAGAGGCTGGAGCGAGTGCAGGCGAGGGCCACAAAGTTAATCCCTTCCGTTAGGCATATGGGCTACAATCGACGGTTACGCGCCCTGAACTTGTTTTCGCTGGAAACTCGGAGGCTGCGCGGTCAACTGATCGAGGTTTTCAAGCTCTTACGCGGGTTCAACGATGTCGATTTTAGAAGCATGTTTAGTTTAAATGATAACCCAACTCGCAACAATGGTTGGAAGTTGGATTTGAAACGGTTTAGGACTAGTGTGTGTGGGAATTACTTTACGTATAAGATCTGTGACACGTGGAACAGGTTACCTTCAGAAGTTGTGAACAGTTCCTCTGTGGATCAGTTCAAGAAAAGGTTAGACCAAATCTTGCACACTATTTGAAGGTGTAGAAAATTTTCCCTGGCACCCGTTGCCATTGGTACCTCCTCGGTATGGGCCGCAAGGCCTTTTGAGGTACTTCTTTTCCTTGTAACTCCTTGTAACTCTCTCTCTCTCTCTCTGCCTTCCGCTCTACTCCAAATCCTTTTCTCTTAGTGACCTCTTAATACAAACTAATCTATCATATTTTGCGACTTTTTAACTCTGGTAGGATTCAATTCCATTCCTATAGTGTAAGAGATACTTAAATTCATGTGTGTATTATGCCATATGATGTGCGTAATAAATAATCATTTTTAAATAGTTGGAGCGTTCAAGGTCATCTGTAATAATCTATAGACTACCCCTCAAGCCCACTCTCAACACTTAGATTCCCCTAAGACACAGGCGTCTTCAAGTAACATGAATGCGTAGAGATCTAAGGTGTTAGATTCCATATTATATAATTTATGTGCTAGGTTTAAGAACGCTGGCATTGAAGGATGGAAGGAAGGGACAGTAAAAGCGATAATAGGTTTAATGAAGGAAGTGGAATGAGGATGGAGGTAAGCGTTGCTATGTCGAAGGAAACGAGGTTGGGTGGGGAATTACGAAGGGAGGAGGAAATGCTAAACACAAACTCAAATATTTATTTTAATGCCCTAGACCTAGAAAGACAAAGAGCAAAATACCTTAAACTAACAATGAATTGACAGAAACAGAAGAGTCTGGTCTTAGACGCACTGATAGGTTTAACGTATGTGGCTAGAGGCCGCCACTCAGAATTACCACTACTACCTAAGTCATAATAAGGTTATTTACTATGACAGAGTAGTCATGAGTAGTTATGGAAATAAAATATGATTATACTGTTGATGGCTGACTATATTCAGTTGGGATATAAACTATTGCTGACAATCTTTGGATCCTTGGCTTTTAAGACGAATTTTTTATGCATATGTTCAACAAAATAGGAAATTGGCTGATTATTATTACCATTCGAAGGGTTGGTACCCTTCACAACCGAAATCAATTTCAGAAGGGGTGCATGGTATCCTCATTTCCTTTATCGTCCCAGCACGCTTCACATAAGCCATTTACACAAAGATGGAAAGGCCGTCTGTGCACACGAGACGACCCAGGCAATGCGGGGAGCAATGGTGACATTGCATGAATATGGTGTGCCAATAAGAGAAATATCAAGACGACTAGACGTTCATCGAAGCACTGTGGAACGGTGGATTCATCGGTATGAAGCAGAAAACTCAATCGCTACTTTGCCGAGGTCTGGTCCTCCGCGTTCAACATCTCAAGAGGAAGATGCTGCGATTGTTAATCATGCCAGAGAGCATCCGTTTGTTCCAGCGACGCATATTTACAGACACCTGAACCTTCGTTGTAGCGCAAATACAGTGAACAACAGACTTCACGAGGCAGGGTATTTTTCTCGCCGTCCAGCTATAAAACCTGCATTGACGATTGAGCATAAAGAGGCGCGGATGGGATTTGCCTTGCAATACTTGCCGCAGGAGGAAGAATTCTGGAGAAAAGTTGTGTACTGTGACGAAAAAACATTTTCAACAGATAGTCATGGTTCCCTGCATTGTTGGAGGCAGCGCGGAAAACGCTATGAAGAAGGAAATGTTTTCCGAGCAAACGTAGTGGTCACATCAATCTCGGTGTGTGGGGCTGGATGTCTGGCTATGGTGTCGGAGAATTGACTCAAGTAGATGGACGCTTTACTGGACAGCAATATTGCCAGATACTGGAAGAGGTGCTGCTACCCAGTGTTCGTGCGTATCTGGTTCCAGCACCGGAACCATTTTACTTAATGGAAGATAACAGTCCCATTCATAGGAGTAACGTTGTGAGAGCGTGGTACGAAGATCACCCAGAGATTATTAATCTAATTCTGCCACCACGTTCTCCTGATTTGAATCCGATTGAAAACCTTTGGGCAATAATGATTAACGAATGGGAGCAACGCAATGAAAGAACATTTGAAGCACTTTTAGCTCACACGAGGAATAGTTGGGAGAGCTTACGCCGAACACCAAACATTCCCTACAATCTGGCCTCTTCTATGCCGCAACGATTGCAAGAAATTATTGATGCTGGAGGAAGCTATACGAAATACTGATGTTAAAGCCATGACGTAAATGTGTATCGAATATATATTTATGTTAATATAGAATTTTATTATATTTTTATGTTTGACATCTATAAAAGTATATATTGTGACCATGAAAGAACTTTACTTATCCTTAGTTAGAATCTTTTCTTGCAATGTCTACGCTCGTGGAGATGATAATATATGCATTGTTGAAACAAACTATGAGAAGGTAATAGTTTCAGGAAAAAAATAAAAACTGGCAACATCGAGGTCATCACATGTTTATGGGAATTGTCATATGATATGCTACCAATAAACTCTTATATACTACTATATACAGTATACTATATTACGTAATAATTACGATGAACAAATCAAATGCAAATTTCTCTGATTCACGGCCCACCAGTCTTGCTTTAGACTAATGACTTTCATAAGATGGAATAGGTTTAACATAGTTCGTTTAATAGGTTACCACTTAAAACAATGGATAAACTATCTATTAGTGAGACGACCGTGACTTCCTCGAAATGCGAGCGCGTGAGAGGTTCACTGAGGAATTTGGTCATTAGATTCTTCACGTAGGATATATATCACAAACAACAATATTGACAACAATTCCCAACAATTACTTAATATCAATAATTGCATTTGAGCAAATAATTTAGACCTGCGTCAAAATAACTTAGGTATCATGCCATGATTTGGGATATTTGCCGAATTAGTCGTTCTCTATAGTCTACAGTATATATTGAGACGGTATAATGTAATGCCCAGCTAATATTATGATGACTAGGATTGCTCCATAACCATCCCAACATCCCGAAACTTGCTCCATTCTGCTTCTTAATCATTTGTATTTTAAACACTAAAATGTAGCAGAAGTGACGTAATAATGGACGTCATTGATTGTGTTAGAGCAGTTATGTGCACCAATCCGAACACACCTCCGCTGCCATAAGGACCGCCCATTTTATACCTAACAGACTAGCTTGGGACGAGACAGAAGCGTGAGACTTCTTGTAAGCACTGTACCTAACTGTGCCAGTGTGATATGCAATTTTATATATAGACTTATCACTATCCTTGCTAAGTCAGTCAGTAAGATAATGGAAGCCATGGTGAGTGGACTGCTAACTGATGAGTCTGAAATAAAGATTGTTCCGTTTGTTTATCTAACTTGTCTTGATACGCCGCCAGAGATTTATAAAGATTTGTTTATGCCTATAATCAGAGGTCTCTTTCCATTGTTTGTACGCTTTATTTTTCCCCTTTATAGCAGAGCAAATATTGTTGAATCACTTCAAGTCACAAGAAGAGATATTTATCCGATTTTTGAGAGGTACAAACGTGCTGTCTTTTTATGAACCTGTCTTTAAATGAACACCAAATATTATCTATGTTGTTGCAGTTCACTAACAGTAAATCTTTTAAACTACAGTATGTTTGAGGGTATCGAAATCAGCCCAGTGAAAGTCCAGTTGCTGCATGGATTTTAAAGATTTAAGTACATGGGTGTTAACACAAACTAATTTATGATCAGTGTTATCCGAGGGCCTGCAGTCATTCAGATCGGACATCAGGTTGTCTCGATAGTTAGCAACAAGTCTAAAATATTTCTCCCTCTTCTGGGTTCCCTCAACCCACTGGATCAGTAAGTGGTCATCTACAAAACTGAGGAGCCTGTTACCCTCGACATCATATCTCCAACATATTCTACCATGATTAAAGGCCCCAATAATTAGGGTGACCAGGTGTACTGCATTTGGCAGGGCAGTCCTGCTTTTTGTGAGTTTGTCCTGTGAAAAATGGAGTACTGCACTGTCCTGCTTTTTTGCTCGTTTTCCTGCAATGTACTGCAATTTTGCAAGCTTTTACTGCCAGAAATATTACATTTACATATTTTTATAAAAAATATATATTATATATTATATAGCTTTTTCAGACAAGACAGGGTGGGGCACGGGAACCAAGTGTTTTTGGAATAATCAGGAAAATGATATTTATTTTTGTAAAGAAAATATATTGGTATAACAACATTCGTAAGAACATAGCATTTCATGTCATAATAATCATGTACCGAAAATTATATCTGGCATATGATGTCCTTGGCCGTCGACGCATTGTTGAAGGCGTTTACGAAAATTGGCCTCCACTCTTCCCAGCAGGTCTCTGTTGATTTGGATGATTTGTTGACGGATCGCTTCCTTCAATGCATCTAATGTACGGGGCTTGTCCTCGTAGACACGTGACTTGAGGTACCCCCATAGAAAGAAGTCACATGTGGACAAGTCAGGGGACCGAGGGGGCCATGCAATGTCACCAAATCTCGAAATGAGATGGTTGGGAAACAGGGGGCGAAGAACAGCCATTGACGCTCTGGCGGTGTGTGGCGTGGCCCCATCTTGCTGAAACCACAAATGTCGACGAGCAATACGCCTTCTTCGTAACTCAGGGATGAAAAAGGTGTTCACCATCTCAATGTAACGCCCAGATGTTATGGTAACGGTAACCCATTTTGTTCGAAGAAATAGGGACCGATGACGCCAAACTTTCCCACCGCGCACCAAACTGTAACCTTAGGGCTATGCAGCGGTTTTTCATGGAGTTGTCGCGGATTTTCAGCAGCCCAATACCGACAGTTTTGATTGTTGACGGCCCCATTAAGGTGGAAATGGCTTCATCACTCATTACCACCATCATGTTTTCATTCTGCTCATAAAGTGCAAGCATTTCCTGTGCAAAATTCAGTCGTTGGGGGCAATCGTTTACATTCAATTCCTGCACCATCGCTAACTTGTATGGGTGAAAATGTAATTCTTCATGCAAAATTCGTCTAACAGTACGATTGCTGATTCCGAGTGCAGCTGAATGTCTCCGAGCAGAGCGGCCTAGGCTTTGCAACATCGCTTGTCTGACCCTTTCAACGTTCTCTGGAGTACGCACAGTGCGTTGCGGCCCCTTCGGTTTTGTTTTCATTTTGAGCCTCCTGTTCGAAGATTGTTAACCCAACGTAAGATTGTGTCACGAGCGGGAACAGAGTCATTTCGATGAATGTTGAATCTGCGGCGAAACGCACGCTGAACTGCTGTCACTGACTCGCCACTCCTAACAAAATGATCATACGCGAACATGCGGTGTTCTAACGTCCACTGCTCCATGATGGCACCTGAAAGATAAAGGTGAGTGTTAGTTAAAGTTAAATGCTATGAACCCAGGAATGGAATGCTACCTACCGCACGCCCCTCCCATTCCTAATGGCCGATTACTAGCTATTCAAAAACACTTGATTCCCGTGCCCCACCCTATATATATATATATATATATGATGAATAAAACCACGAAGGGAAAAGAAACAAAGTGGTGCTCAAGCGCTTTCGTCTAATGACATCCTCAGGAACACTGCAGTGTTCCTGAGGATGTCATTAGACGAAAGAGCTTGAGCACCACTTTGTGTTTCTTTTCCCTTCATGGTTTTATTCATCATAAATATTTTTCACGTGTCACTTTCGTGAAATAATTTTCATATATATATATATATATATATATATATATATATATACTGTAACGCCGTAATTCTTCCTCTCTATATATAATCCATCCATCCATTCATCCTTCTCCTATCTATCTATCTATCTATCTATCTATCCTTCCAGTTTAAGGCACTCATTATTTCGATACATGTAGAAAAGTACGGGTGTTCATAAAAACACATTACATAGCACGATTATATTGTAAACATTCTACAGGGTGTCCCAAAAGTCTCCATACATAGGGAAAATTAGCACTTTTTAGCAAAATGTAACTTTATTTACAAAACATTCTCTACATGATTGCCATTTCTTTGTAAACACACACGGATGCGCCTCTCCCACTCATGGTGAACTCGTGTTAACACATTTGGTGTTATGGACGTAATTGCACTTCGAATGCGTTCCTTTAGGCGATCCATGTTCTGTATCTTTTCCTGGTACATTACGTCCATAACACCAAATGTGTTAACACGAGTTCACCATGAGTGGGAGAGGCGCATCCGTGTGTGTTTACAAAGAAATGGCAATCATGTAGAGAATGTTTTGTAAATAAAGTTACATTTTGCTAAAAAGGGCTAATTTTCCCTATGTATGGAGACTTTTGGGACACCCTGTATAAACAACCATTCCACTGCAGTTAAGCAAAGAATGAAAAAGCCAGTAGCCTAAAATCGCCTTCCAATAAAAAGAACAAGAGAGAGCATGCCTGAGTGATGCAGTTGTAAGAATGCTTTCAGATAGTGGACCGATAACCTTGTAAATAACTGTTTATATTGCGCATGCGTAACGTTGCGAAATCGCAATTTCACAAATTTTTTTCGAATCGAATCTCTAATCAAATCATCCCAAACAATTCAAACGAATCGAATCTCGAATCGAATCAACTTTACACATATAGATTATAGGGTATATGCAGGGCCGTAACTAGGGTTTAGAAATTAGTGAGGTCCAGATTTTTTTCGAGCGCGGCGGGACGAGCAAAATTCAGACCAAAATGACATCTACAAACACAACCCAAGCTATACACTAAACACAAAACCCTTGTCTATAATTAAATACTGTACAAAGGGACCTGTTAGCAAAAATACTTTTATTAAAGCTGCACGGAGAACGGTTCAGTCTCTTTTTTTTTTTTAGGAAATAATTACCGAGGTCCGGACCTCGGTGACCTCATAGGTAGTTACGGCCATGGGTATATGTACTGAATTAAGTTTCAAATTAAACAGAAAATGGTTTCTTCATTTAGAGTGTTTCTACACACAATTAATAATAAACATAAAATTAATTAAATCTTCTTGAGAACAAAGGACAAAGTAAATCCTTCTAAAAAAATGTATTAAATATTTGATGATCAGGAGAAACAATGGTATTAAAGTATGATAAAAGTGTTATTGCACAAGAGATTGGTCTCAGTATATAGACTGAATTATAATCTAAGTAAAACGAAAAGTGTTTATTTACAAAAGTGTTCTTCAAAACAATATTAGACATAGCTAATTATACTAGCTAATTATTCCTGAGAAAAGCCAAAAGTAAATCTTGCTTATGACAAAAAACATTATGTACTTGAACATGTGAAAAAATAATGGTACAAACGCGTCTTGAACGGAAATAAGTTCCAGTATATAGACTAAATTAAAAGCTAAATTCTAATAAATATTTTTTTTCACAAAAAGTGTATTTTAACATGATTAGTAATGATTATAAATTTTAATGTGCCTGAGGACAAAAAAAACAACGTAACTGTTTCAGAGAACAAAAGATATAATGTACTTGAACATCAGGAAGAAAAATCGGACTTAATGGAGATTCGAAAATATCGAATCGGAGCCCAAGCTAACGAATTAAATCGAATCCTCTCTTCCGATTCGAAATCAAATCAAACCTCGAAGCTTCGCAGGGCCCTAGTATATATATATATATATATATATATATATATATATATATATATATATATATATATATACAGGGTGATTCAAAAGTCAGGTTACATAGGGATATACTGTTTTATGTAATGATACAGGGGAATAGTCACATCACATGTTCGATATGGCCACCGTTAACGGCAATGCACTTGTGCAGCCAGCTAGGAATATCACATCAATGCGCTCCTCCTTCGATAACATCTCATAACTCATTTACCTGCAAAGAAACAGAAAAGCCCTACTATGTAACCTGACTTTTGAATCACCCTGTGTATATTAGGGTGGATCACTTTTCACTTTTTTTTTTAAATTATAGCTGGTCAAAGTTTTTCCCATGATTTGGTTCAGTGGAAGTACACTGACACCATTTTTACCAAAATCGATCAATATTTAGGGGTCGCGCATCGACCTTGAAAATTTCAATTTTGGAAATTTGGCCAAATTGACAATTTTTACTGAATAAAGATAAATCATCAAATGACCATATTTTCTGAATCCTCTCAGTGAAAGAAATCCTCTCAGATACTTACCAAGTTGGTCGGACAAGTGGTTTAGAAGTTACACTCACCTAGAAATAACATTAAAATTTAAAATACCATATTTGTCCCCCGTTATGGACGTAATCATAGCATCAGTAGCTGGCGCATCCTAAAATCCCAATTACACACACACGCTATGTCTATGACCAATATTTTTACTAATCACAGTTTTCTTTTTACAGATCAACTGTGTCAATTGATTCTTGTTTGATAAGTCTAGACTTTAGTACAATGGATAAACTGTTAACAACCAGGAGTGGGAAGACTCTAAAAGTTACTTATTCTGGAAAAGAGAAAGCAGCAACAACAGCACCACCTTCTCTAAGGTCAGCCACGGACGTCTTCTTAATTGGTCAGCCATCTTCCTCGATCGGTGGTGCCAAATTGCCAACCACCCATCAAGTTCTCCAGTACTTCTTCTATGCCAAGCAGGAAACTACTGACAGGAAGGCCGCCATAAAAGACACGGTGGCCAATGTTCTGGCATTTTGGAACATGGCACGTATAAAGACGATCACGAGGCGTAACTGCGAAAGAAAACTGGAGTTACTGTGGGAAGAGTGGCGCTCGCTGCAGAAGAGCAAGATGAGAGACAGTGACGCGGGAAAAGGCAGGGAGGAGTTTTCAGAAAATCTGAACAAGCTCTGGGACATCGGAGCTCCCGATGCTATTGAAGAGATACAGAAAAGTCGACTGCTCTCAGACAACAACAAACAAGAAGATATTAAATTTTATGAGGATCAACGGGGCCTGCGCCAGGCAACAATGAGTGGGAATGATAAAGTGTTCGTTGTCAAGAGAAAACGGCAACTCTCAAGACAACAATCTCGTGATGAGCCAGGCACCTCAAAAACGAAATTAGGAACCGAAGCTGAGAGCGACGATGAATCTATAGAAAGCAGATCATCGAGCAACTCCGAATCACAGCTAGAACCACCATACCGACAGCCGAGAGAATCAACTGTATCAATCAGCCTTCCTCACCGCATCCTCAATGCACCGGCTGTTATTGAAGTGGCTGATCGCTTCCGGATGTCCAATAATCAGGTGTGTATATATCAGTAGTGATCTTTCCTTGACAAAGATATAATAGACGTAACGACGGAAAATTTAGTGATTATTTTGTCACATAAAAACCATACGCATCCTTGTCAATTTCCTTTCAATTTCGCACATAGGTGGCAAGTGTCGTGGCGGCAGTCCTACGTTCGGCAGATCCGCCCGCAGACCTGGATAAATTCAGTATCTCGAAGGACACGTCTCGCCGTGGAAGAGTGGCACATCGTTGTGAAGTGTCGACAGCTGTGCAGAAATCCTTCGTATCTCCGAGGCATGCTGTCGTCCACCTGGACGGTAAAATAATCAAGGTCAGTTTTGCCCTCACCGTGGACGACAGTGAATTAACATGTTCCAGTGACGACAGTGGATTGACATATTCCAGTGGACGATAATGGATTGGCATGTATAACATACGTTTCAGGACTCTCTTGGATCATTGGAGCACCGCCAGGCGATTCTCATCTCCGGAGGTCCCCAATGCACAGAAGGAAAGTTGCTGGCCGTTCCGACTGTTGCTGACGGCACCGGTCTGTCCCAGGCACAGGCGACCTTTCGTGCTCTCAAAGACTGGGGATGCGAGAACAACGTGATTGGACTGTGCTTCGACACAACTTCCTCCAATACGTTGAGGGTGCAGGGTGCGGTGGTCCGGCTGGAGAACATGCTTGGTAAACCGCTCTTCCAGCTGGGCTGTCGCCATCACGTTATGGAGCTCATCGTGGGGGCAGTGATCATCACCGCGTTTGGAAGAACCACAGCACCAACTGAACCTTTGTTCCAGTATCTGAGGAGAAGGTGAATTTCAAGTCTAAGGCGCATTTGTTTTCTCCAATGATTTTTTGCCTTCAGAGCAATTGAGATATCAGCGTCCTTCTACTAATGATGTTAATAGCAGTCGAAAAGGGAAACTTCAGTCGTTTTCATGCAATATTTTCATAACTCCTCTTTCAGGTGGGACAAGCTCGACCTCTCGACTTATCGCGAGCTGGAGATCGAGCATTTGGCGGAGGTGACGTGGCTGATGGAGCTCCGAGATGAGGCAGTCAAGTTCCTCGGCACCGCTTCTGGTCTTCTCAGAGAAGACTACCGAGAAGTGGCGGAGATTACACTCCTGGTACTCGGGGCCCAGCCACGTCGTGGCACACACTTCATGCGCCCAGGAGCCTACCATCATGCGAGGTGGATGGCCAAGGTTGGTATTTTGAATTAGAAGTTAAATATTGTATTGCCTTCTGCAAACAGCCATTTGAAGTCCCTACCAGAAAAAAAAAGATAAATAATTTACCATTAAACAAACTTATATGGAGTGGTATCGGTATTTATACATCACAGTGCGTATTCGTTTCAGATCATCTACTACACGAAGCTCCTGATGTTCAGCGGTCAGCTGGAGTTCGACGACGAGCTGGTACAGAAACTTCAGAGAGTGGTACTATTTACTGCACTCCTCTACGCACCTGCCTGGCTGGCGGCTCATGTCGCAGCTGATGCCCCGCTGAATGACCTTGTGTTGTACCAGCGTGGTATGTGAGGCCTCAGACCGTCGTTTTCGCCCTCTGCAGTGACAAAGTGGAAGACACTGTGAAGCACGAGATGGCAAAGAAGCTGTGCCGCCTCACTGTGCCCGAGGACTTCACGTATGACAACGTCTCGGTTGATGACACGACGCGCCTTCCGGACCTGATCGATGAGTCATCGTGGTTCGTGTTCACAGGCCTGCAGGTGTGCGCGTCTACGTGGCTCACTCTGCCGGTGAATAAGTGGGATCAAGATAAGAACTACTGTGATCTGAAGAATGTCATCTCGCATCTGAAAGTTACCAACGACGTGGCAGAGAGAGGGATAAAACTGATAGAAGATTACGCGAACACTGTCACAAAAGACGAGTCACAGCTGCAGGGTCTTCTTCAGCTCGTGGAAAAGAGCCGGAAAAAACTCGGTGACTTCAAGAAGTCGTCACTTGCCAAGATGACGTAGCGCAGAGGGAAAGGGAGTTAGCAGAGAGAGTACATGGCGCACGCCTTAAGATGACGTGTGTTCTAACCACGATTCATACAGTTTTTGAACCTAGTTAGGGGCACCGGAGTAAGTGCCTTTAGTGATATCGGTAAACCGTTTTAATACAAAATACATTTAATCTTTCCTTATTCGTTTATCTTATCCTAAAAAGCAGACAATGGCAGACAGCATATGGAGGTACGGGGACAAATACGGTATTTTAAATTTTAATGCTATCTCAAGGTGAGTATAACTTCTAAACCACTTGTCCTATCAACTTGGTAAGTATCTGAGAGGATTTATTTCACTGAGAGGATTCAGAAAATATGGTCATTTGATGATTTATCTTTATTTAGTAAAAAATTGTCAATTTGGCCAAATTTCCAAAATTGAAATTTTCAAGGTCGATGCGCGACCCCTAAATATTGATCGATTTTGGTAAAAATGGTGTCAGTGTACTTCCACTGAACCAAATCATGGGAAAAACTTTGACCAGCTATAATTTTTAAAAAAGTGAAAAGTGATCCACCCTAGTGTATATATATACCAAAAGCATTATTATCGTGCATCTGGAAAGTATTTGCGCATCATTATTTTGGAAGTAAATTATGAAATCCTGAATAATTTCTCTTTTTTTCGTTCAGTTTCATTGCAAAAATCTTTGTGGTAAGTGCATGTGCGTTGTTCAGTAACTGCTGTTTATTCTGTAAATAAGTGCGTGTGCATACTGTAACGAGTGTGTATTTATCGTGTAATGAGTAAAGCAGTTTTCCTGAGAAAACCAGTAGATTATATTCCAAGACAAACACGTTATTTTCATAATATAAAACTTGATTCTTATGGCGGTTAAATCATCATCGGTTTTGTGTGTGCGGTTTTTTTTTTCATTCTACAATTCTGGAGTGCGTCACACTTGCGCTGTGTTCATTATCCACAAGTGGAAAAACATATCGCGATATTTAGAGGTAAGTCTTTTTTACTGAGTAGCCTTAAAATCGTTAATTACTTTTTATTTTATGATAGTATTACGTGAAAACTTATTTCGCAAATTGGGCTGGACCCAAATGACCTCGCAATCAGAGTTGAGGCATTTTCTCACAAGATACAGATGTTTCCTAAAGTAAAGAATCACACCTCCCCACCTGCCTGTGTGCCCTATCTTCATAAAACATTTTGTATCGCTCAAATTGAAACTCTCTTTTGAAGTCACAAGTAGACGTATGTATCCAACTCTTGGTAATCACTATGACGTTGAAATTTCCAATAGTAACTAAACCTTTAAAATTGTCAGATTTATTTCTAATGGATCTCGCATTAAACTAAAAGACCTTTAAAGTGTTTACGTTAAGAAGAGCCACTTTCAAACAGACTCGTCTTCCAATATCTATATAAACGGAATCATTTGCCATCCGCTCTGCCTGAGCCGAATCGCTTGCCGTAGGCATTGTCGTTAGCTCGGCTGGAAGCAATCCATTTCATATCTGGCTAACGCTATATCTATCTATCTATCTAGCAGGTTGTACATATGAAGATGAATTAAATCCACAACGTTGGTTTTCCTTTGGCATTTAAGTTTATTCCATCCGCTGAATTTTTTATTGCACTGAATCTGTCGTACAGGTCAAGAAATCGACTTTTTTTTAGCCTGACGTTTATTGCAAATCCCCCAATGGGTTTGCTTAATGCAACATTGTTCGGTTTCAAGTGAGGAACAATTCCAGTCAAAATACCTCTGTCAGTTTCCCATTTCATATTGCCGGTTGATTTTCAAATTCGACATGATTCTTTCTGCATATCCAGAGGATCCCTTCTGAAAGATATTTTTCGAGCCTGTTCCCACTTTTATTACACTATTTTTATCATTAATCCTAGTTTCCTTTAACTCTTGTTCTAATTTCTCGATTTTTGCTACCGGAAAATAGGCGACCCTTCCTAAGAGTCTAAGAGGATAGACTCTCCTTCAAGGTCTGAGTAGTCCGTACTTATTTTCTAGTCTAATGCTAGGGAAATTATACACAGCCTGTTCCGGCCTTGATGACTGCCTTTTATGCACAGTCCAGGAACCCTCCTCCACTCGCTCTGTAACAATGGCGTCTTTATTAATACCTTCAGTTTTGGGTAGATTACTATCGATCTTATTGAATAACAGCTAACTCTAACAATCTTGCTAACTAAGCTGCTGTGGCCGTCAGCCACCAAGGCCCCACTGCCGGGGGAGACGGTGGCTGCAAACTACCTAAACTCGTATGTCAAAATAATTTTTGTTTTCTAAACTATGAACCATGTCCCTAAAATGACTTATTTCCCTCTTTTTTATTTTTAGTTTGCAGAACAAACTGACACTGAGAACATTTCGTTGACGAAGTTAACTTCGAACAATTAGGCCCAATATTTTACAGTGCATGAGTAAAAGGTGTGCTTTAAGGCAGGGGGGACCATTTCTACAACTCCATCAATGCCCGAACAGTAAGTACAATGAAACCTCGGAAATGAGAAAAACGGGAGTTGGAGACGCAGTGTGTACGTTTTAACGCAAACTTTAATATTACAAATAGGCGATGTGTACAGAATTTAGTCAACACTAATTTAATTTCATTTCATTTAAAAATGGCACTTGGCAAGATTGAAAATGCTCTTTCCGGTCGATATGCACGAAAGTATTTTACGTTAACACTAATATCGAAAGTAGGTAATGCAAATACAGTAGTTAAAGTAGTTGAATTAGTTATCTAATACTACCGCAGTTTCGCTGCACATAGCAAAAGAAGTACATAGTGAGATCGGAATTGCGGTTTCCAATATACAGTATATTTCATATATATATATATATATATATTATATATATATATATATATATATATAGTGGAGCTAGTTTTAGCCGTTTAAGGTGATAATGATTTAATTGTATGCAACGATTGATTAAGGCAATGACTGACTGATTACTTATTAATGAAAGGCTATTTGAGTAGATCCACCATACTATTGGCAGTGACCGGAATGGCAGCGAGGGTACCAGCTTGATTTACGCTCAAGCAAATTAATGTTAAGGTTATAAAAGACACCTTGGGTTTTGTAGTTTATTTAAGAAAATATTTATATTAATTTTCACAGTGAAAATACAATGGTAAGACTTGACTAGAAAGCTTAACAATTCGATAATGACCTTTGAAATGCTCTCGTTTATGTGAGGCTTAATGGTATACAAAATGGGACACCTTTGAAATGCGCTCGTTTATGTGAGGCTTAATGTTATACAAAATGGGACACAACCTGAAATATGAGATGGTGAATGCAAAAATAATGCATGCACGTAATAATATAACAAATAGGTTATGTAATACACCGGTTAGGGAAACTACCGATTATGCATAAATGATCTGTGAAAGAGGCCTATTAATGACAACGTGAACGCGTACGTTCAGGTACTCATTAATAGAATAAGCCTCGGTACTTTATTTTGTACAATGAGACCGTTACTTATTCACGGTGGTATAACAAAGAATTGACAGTAATTAATTGGTAGTTTATGTTATGCTTATGGCATAGACCTAGGTGATAAAATGAAATGTTAAGAGCTTAATTGACACGTAATAATAATGTAATACTCATCGATGGTATGTAAATGGCATGCAACATGGAACCTTGAATGGGCCTAATAATAGCTATAAAGAATGCACGTGCGTTCGGTACATTGAATGAAAATCACGACACTGATTAAGTAGGCTAAAGGATTGTATGGATGCACATAGAATAATTGATGCGGCCTAATTATAATGGATTGTGATGCTTGCACAAATATCATTTATATACAAGAACATTATGTGATGTCAAGTGATTACGTCAAGAGAATGTTTAGTTAACACGTAAATGCGAATTGAACAGAATAACGGATGATACGCGGAATAAGGTATTGAAATGACACTTGAATAGGATGACAGGCCTATCGTTCGGCCTAATGATAATTGAGGGAATATACACGGTATATGAATTAGGCCTGCAGTAGAGAAAAGTGGTCTACTGCGTTATTAACGGGAGTCAATGGGAATGTTTGATTACTCACTTTGGGAGAGTAGCCTGCTGTTCGCGGTAGGCTAATGTCGGCTTCAAGAGCACTAGAATATGAAGTAGTTAGCTTACCCGGACGTTTTGACTTGTGGAAGGATGGTTGATAAGGAAATACCGTGAGGGTCGTCGTGGTGTAGTCGGTCGTCCTCTGGAAACTGGTTGCTCGCGCGTTGGTCGGGTCGTGAATTAGGCCTTTTGCGAAGGAGAAGGTAGGCCCGGTGGTGGTTGACTCTTGGAAACCCGTTCCGTAGGTCGAGGTATGATGGGCCTAATGGAGTCTCGTAGACGATCGTTCGTCGTAAAGCGGTAAAAGCTGACCAGATGTGGAGTGATTTGGGCTTGTAGCTTTCGCCGTCGAGTCACGCAATGTGTCCCTTGCGGATGCTTCTCGTAGTGTTGCAAACTTTGCCGGTGCTCTCGAAAATGCTTGATAACCGGTTTATGCGGTAATGAAGAGACAACGGGGAATTCCTTAGGTGTTGGGGCTTCCTGCGGCAGTATTGGTGGGTCACTTCCAATGATGCTCCGTTTCTTGAATGTGGTGTTGAAGTGAGCCTTGGTCTTGAGCCGGTTACTACTGATGAGGGATGACAACATACAAAGTAGTCGAGCGGAATGGAAGCGTCGGAGTGGAGAGTGAGTGTAAGTGGAAGCTCCTTTTATACCGTAGGCCTGTGACGTAGACTTCATTCTTAAGACGGTTTGTCCACGCGTCTTTTAGTCGTTAACGGTTTTTGTTCGCTCCCATTGGGGAAAAATAGACGCTCCATTGTTTTACTCTTGCCCACGTGTGTTCCAACCTGTTTTATGGTAGCGTGGAAAGAAAGTATGTCTGTCGATTTGTTGGTCTATTTCTTGTCGATACGCTACAAGTAGTTCCCTCTCAGAGACGAAGGAACGATGATAAAAGGATCACCATTTCGGGGCGAAACTGACGCGGCCGCTCCGAGTCCGGACACCCGTTCGTGTGTCTGGCGGTGTTTCGTTGGCGGGAGGGCGCGTGACATCTTCTTGGGTTGGGGAAATTGCGTCGTCCTCGAGGTACGCCGGCTTTAGGCGGTCGATTGACACTACGTCCTTGCGTCCCGCACGGTCGAGGATGAAAGTTTTGTCACCCCTCCGCAGCACCGGAAAAGGCCCATCGTATGGATGTTGTAGGGGCGGACGGATGGTGTCGTTTCTGACGAAGACGTGGGTGCAGGAGGACAACCGGGCGGGGACAAAAATGCGACGAGCAGTGGGATGACGCGGGGAAACCGGACGAAAATTGCGCATGGTCTCCCTTAAGGCGTCGGCGTACGTGCTGCCGTCCACCGAAGGATGTGCTCCTGACGAAGTGAAGAATTCGCCGGGTAGCCGCAGAGGAGTACCGTACACCAATTCGGCCGATGTACATTGCAGGTCATCCTTGAGCGCTGCCCGAATTCCCAGGAGGACAAGGGGAAGGGCGTCGGTCCAACGTGGGCCGGTGGTGGTCATCCTTAGGGACGCCTTCAGGTGACGGTGTAGTCGCTCGACGAGCCATTGGCCATGGGCCTATATGCTGTAGTCCGAATCCGGGAACAACCTAAAATTTGTGTCAGGCTCTTCCACAGAGCGGATTCGAAATTGCCGACCACGGTCAGTAGTGATTGTTGATGGGACTCCAAAACGGGACACCCAACCACTGACGAAAGCGCGGGCGGCGGATTCAGCCGTGATGTCCTTTATAGGGATCGCCTCAGGCCAACGCGTGAATCGATCGACGCAGGTGAGGAGGTACGTGTAACCTTCTGAGTATGGAAATGGCCGACGAGGTCCAGATGTACGGATCGAAACGTGCGTCGGGGGGACGAAAAACAGCTAAAGGTGCCGTCGTGTGACGTTGAATTTTTGCTTTCTGGCACTTATGCAAGCTTGGGCCCAACGTCTGACGTCACGGTTGATGCTTGGCCAGACGAAACGAGAGGTGACGAGAGCCTGAGACGCGCGAATTCCGGGGTGAGAAAGAGAATGAAGCCTATTAAAAATTTCGCGGCGGAATTTCTCGGGACGAAAGGACGGTGTGATCCTGTAGAGACGTCGACCGTGAGGGTCCCTGAGGAAGAAGGCAGTGGAATTTCTTCCAGTTGTAACGACGTGGATGCACTACTGAGCTGCTGCAGTTCATCGTCTCCTCGTTGAGCTTCTGCTATGGCTTCGTAGTCGATGACGTCACCGGTGGCGGAACAAGGGACGCATTAATCGTGACTCGCGATAGAGCGTCCGCTGCGGTATTTGCATGGCCTTTTATGTGACGAAGATCGCCAGTGAATTGTGAGACGTAGTCCCAAATGTCTCATTTCCCTGGGGGAATACCGGTCGGATGAGAATTGATGGCAAACGTTAGCGGACGATGATCCGTGTATATAATGAATTCTCTTCCCTCTAAGTAGTGGCGGAAGTGTTTGGTCGCCAGATAAACCGCAAGCAATTCTCGACCGAAAGTGCTATATCTGGTTTCCGTTTGTTTGAATGCGCGTGAGAAAAAAGGCTAAGGGCTGCCAACCATCTCCTGAACGCTTGTTGTAATACGGCGCCTGCCGCAGTGTCAGAAGCATCCACGACGAGGCTGATTTCTGCGTCAGATGAGGGTGAGACAGCTGGGTCGCATCAATGAGGCTGACTTAGCCGACTCGAACGCTCGCTGGGCCTCTTCAGGCCATGGAATGGACGTAGAGGACCCTCCTGCAGGGCGCAGCAGGCATGCAAAGGGCGGAGGAGGTGCGCGCCATGGGGAATGAATCTGCGATAAAAGTTTATCATACCTAAAAATTCCCGCAGTTTTCTTTGCGTGGTAGGGGGGGGAAATTCCTTAATAACGTCGACCTTATGGGGGTTGGGGGAGATACCGTTGCCTGTAACTTGATGACCGAGGAACTGCAGTTCGGGGACGCCAAACTGGCACTTGCTGGGGTTGATGACGACTCCATACTCATCGAGTCGAGCGAAAACCTGCCGAAGGTGTTTGACATGTTCCACTTCATCGCTGCTGGCAATGAGGAGGTCGTCTATGTAGGCAAAACAGAAGGGGAGACTCCGAAGGACGTCGTCGATAAATCTCTGAAAAGTCTGTGCCGCGTTCCGGAGGCCGAAAGGCATGCGGATGTATTCGAAAAGCCCAAAGGGCGTTATTATCGCGGTTTTAGGAACGTCCTCTGGGGCTACCGGGATTTGATGGTAGGCCCTGACGAGGTCCAGTTTGGAGAAAACCGTACACCCAGAGAGATTGGCGGCAAAATCGTGCAGAAGGGGGGGAGGGTAGCGGTCGGGCACTGTGCAAGTGTTGAGCGCCCTGTAATCGCCCACAGGACGCCAGTCGCCCTCAGTCTTCTTGGGGACCATGTGTAACGGTGCGGCCCAAGGGCTTTTGGAAGGCCGGACGATTCCTAGTTCGATCATGTGTTCGAACTCTGCCTTTGCGATGCGCAGACGGTCCGGAGCCAAACGTCGAGGACGAGCATTCTTCGGGGGTCCTGCAGTCTGGATGTAGTGGAGGACCTGATGTTTCACTGGCACCTCGCGGTTGCAAGGGCGTGTCACCGATGGAAACTCAGCCAGTAGTGTACCGTACGGTGACTCAGGGCGAGCCACCGAATATACTGGCGGAGGCGCTGACGTACGGGAGAAAACGCCTTGCACGCTGAGGCTGGTCTTGTGGTCGATGAGTCTCCGGCGTCTAACGTCCACTCCTAAGTCGTAATGCTGCAGAAAATCTGCACCTAAGATTGGCTGTTGCACGTCGGCGATGAGAAAAACCCAACGGAAGGTTCTCCTAAGTCCGAGGTTGAGGGAAAGGGATTTTTGCCCGAATGTTTGAATGGGAGTCGCGTTCACCGCGTGTAATTCAGTCTCCCAACTGGGATGTAACCGCTCTTGTGGGGAGGGGGGGAGGAGACTGACTTGGGCGCCGGTATCGACCAAGAAACGTATCTTGGAATGGGCGTCTGTGACGAAGAATAGGCGGACGCCGTGGAAGCCTTGAGCATGAGACGCCGTTAATGCTCGGCTGCTACGTTTCCCGCCCGAAGACAGGGAGCCGTGCATTTCCGGGCTTGATCGCCGAATGTCCTGTGGTACCAGCATACGCCCGGTTCGTCGTTGGAACCGGGGGTGCGGGAACGGGAACGGGGTCGTGAGTTGCGGTGCTGAGGGTCGCGTGATCTGCTTCGTTCACGCGTTTGCATCCCGCGTACATCGCGAAAAAGTCCTTCTACCATGATGGTCAACTTCGCGACGGTCTCCACCAAGTTGTTGTCGGGCGCGGTTGGGGGAGGGGGTGGTGAGGCGACTGCGGCCACTTGTGGCGTTTCTATGTCCAAAACCCTGTCCGCTATATCCGCCAGTTCCTTCAACGAAATGTTTGGTTTCGTCACCGCCAGCACTCGTTGGACCTGCGGTGGAAGGCGTTGTACGAAAAGTTGGCGGAAGAATGAGTGCTCGATGACGTGGGCTGAATCCCCCAGGAGCTGCTGCATGTGTCGCAGGAACTGCGACGGGGATCTATCGCCAAGCTCTTCGGTCGCGAGTAATTTCCTGAGGCGATTTTGCTCTGACATGGCCGTTCGCTCCAAAACGGCGGTCTTCAACGTCTCATAGGGGTTTTCTAGGGGCCTCTTGGCGAGAATGTCTCGCACCTCGCCAGCGACCTCTGGTGTGAGTTGCGCGGCTACGATGTTAAACTTGGCCACGCTTCTTGTTATGTTCTGGGACTCGAAATGATATTCGACCTGTAAGAACCATGTACGGGGATCCGCGGGCCAAAAAGTGGGGATTTTGGTATCGCTGTAGGTGTGGGATGTAGTGGCGTTGTTGTTTTCCTGCTGCATATTTTTCGCGCGAAAACGTGTTATCATGTGCCAACAAAATTAACCGTAAATGTATTTGTGGCCTAATGTGTACGGGAAAATAACACCAGTCACAGATGTAGATAGGCCTATTGACGCGCCGTATATGTTGTACCGTGTATTAATTTAAATGTTTGATATCACCGCTATTTTGTTATTTGCACTAAAAGAATACTTAAAATTAAGAAAATGTCCCTAACCACTAAACAACAGGTTCACTGTGAAAATTAACTTGCAATTACTTTCGAGTCACTCCGGGGTTACACCAATTTATAGTGGAGCTAGTTTTAGCCGTTTAAGGTGATAATGATTTAATTGTATGCAACGATTGATTAAGGCAATGACTGACTGATTACTTATTAATGAAAGGCTATTTGAGTAGATCCACCATACTATTGGCAGTGACCGGAATGGCAGCGAGGGTCACCAGCTTGATTTACGCTCAAGCAAATTAATGTTAAGGTTATAAAAGACACCTTATGGGTTTTGTAGTTTATTTAAGAAAATATTTATATTAATTTTCACAGTGAAAATACAATGGTAAGACTTGACTAGAAAGCTTAACAATTCGATAATGACCTTTGAAATGCTCTCGTTTATGTGAGGCTTAATGGTATACAAAATGGGACACCTTTGAAATGCGCTCGTTTATGTGAGGCTTAATGTTATACAAAATGGGACACAACCTGAAATATGAGATGGTGAATGCAAAAATAATGCATGCACGTAATAATATAACAAATAGGTTATGTAATACACCGTTAGGGAAACTACGATTATGCATAAATGATCTGTGAAAGAGGCCTATTAATGACAACGTGAACGCGTACGTTCAGGTACTCATTAATAGAATAAGCCTCGGTACTTTATTTTGTACAATGAGACCGTTACTTATTCACGGTGGTATAACAAAGAATTGACAGTAATTAATTGGTAGTTTATGTTATGCTTATGGCATAGACCTAGGTGATAAAATGAAATGTTAAGAGCTTAATTGACACGTAATAAATAATGTAATACTCATCGATGGTATGTAATGGCATGCAACATGGAACCTTGAATGGGCCTAATAATAGCTATAAAGAATGCACGTGCGTTCGGTACATTGAATGAAAATCACGACACTGATTAAGTAGGCTAAAGGATTGTATGGATGCACATAGAATAATTGATGCGGCCTAATTATAATGGATTGTGATGCTTGCACAAATATCATTTATATACAAGAACATTATGTGATGTCAAGTGATTACGTCAAGAGAATGTTTAGTTAACACGTAAATGCGAATTGAACAGAATAACGGATGATACGCGGAATAAGGTATTGAAATGACACTTGAATAGGATGACAGGCCTATCGTTCGGCCTAATGATAATTGAGGGAATATACACGGTATATGAATTAGGCCTGCAGTAGAGAAAAGTGGTCTACTGCGTTATTAACGGGAGTCAATGGGAATGTTTAATTACTCACTTTGGGAGAGTAGCCTGCTGTTCGCGGTAGGCTAATGTCGGCTTCAAGAGCACTAGAATATGAAGTAGTTAGCTTACCCGGACGTTTTGACTTGTGGAAGGATGGTTGATAAGGAAATACCGTGAGGGTCGTCGTGGTGTAGTCGGTCGTCCTCTGGAAACTGGTTGCTCGCGCGTTGGTCGGGTCGTGAATTAGGCCTTTTGCGAAGGAGAAGGTAGGCCCGGTGGTGGTTGACTCTTGGAACCCGTTCCGTAGGTCGAGGTATGATGGGCCTAATGGAGTCTCGTAGACGATCGTTCGTCGTAAAGCGGTAAAAGCTGACCAGATGTGGAGTGATTTGGGCTTGTAGCTTTCGCCGTCGAGTCACGCAATGTGTCCCTTGCGGATGCTTCTCGTAGTGTTGCAAACTTTGCCGGTGCTCTCGAAAATGCTTGATAACCGGTTTATGCGGTAATGAAGAGACAACGGGGAATTCCTTAGGTGTTGGGGCTTCCTGCGGCAGTATTGGTGGGTCACTTCCAATGATGCTCCGTTTCTTGAATGTGGTGTTGAAGTGAGCCTTGGTCTTGAGCCGGTTACTACTGATGAGGGATGACAACATACAAAGTAGTCGAGCGGAATGGAAGCGTCGGAGTGGAGAGTGAGTGTAAGTGGAAGCTCCTTTTATACCGTAGGCCTGTGACGTAGACTTCATTCTTAAGACGGTTTGTCCACGCGTCTTTTAGTCGTTAACGGTTTTTGTTCGCTCCCATTGGGGAAAAATAGACGCTCCATTGTTTTACTCTTGCCCACGTGTGTTCCAACCTGTTTTATGGTAGCGTGGAAAGAAAGTATGTCTGTCGATTTGTTGGTCTATTTCTTGTCGATACGCTACTATATATATATATATATATATATATATATATATGATGATAAAACCACGAAGGAAAGGAAACACAGATGGTGCTCAAGCGCTTTCGTCTAATGACATCCTCAGGAACACTGAAGCACATAAAATTACAGCCTATATATAGGTTACAAAAAAAAAAAATATATATACAGGGCGTCCCAAAAATGTATACACACTTTAACAGCTGATAGCTCAATTGATGTTTCTTTCTTTCCAAGTTAAACCCATTAGAATTAATAATGGCAGTCAGACTAAGCTTTGAACAAAGGAAATTCATTCTAAAATGCTACTGGAAGTGTGAAAACGCAGTTGAAGTGCAAAGACAGTTTAGGAGGGAGTTTCAAACAGATCCACCAACGCGACTTACCATCACTCGAATTAGAGATAAGTTTGAAGCCGATGAAACTGTTCAGAATGTCCACAAGAAGCGTTCCGGAAGACCACGGACATCGACAAGCCCCACAAAGCAAGAAAGAGTACTGGAAACGTATCACCAAAGTCCAAGAAAATCTGTGCGGCAAGCGAGTCGTGAGGTAGGAATTTCAGAATCGTCTGTCCAAACGCATTTTGAAGCGCTGTCAATGGAAAAGTTACATTCCAAGATTAGTCCATGCTATTAATGAAGATGATCCGGACCGAAGAGTGGAGTATTGCGAGTGGTACTTGGGCACGATGTGGATGTGGATTGGACGAAGGGGTTTCGTAGAATACCCTCCGCGTTCACCAGACCTCACACCACTAGACTTTTTTTTATGGGGATACTTAAAAGACAAAGTCTACGCTATAAACCTGCAACAGTCGCTGAATTGAGAGCAGCCATTGAACGAGAATGCACACAAATACCAAACGAAATGTTTCGTGATGTTTGCGATTCCATTGCTTCGCGTTATTAGCAGTGCCTGGACCAGAACGGACGTCAGTTTGAAAACAGGCGTTGACAAAACAATTAAATAATGTCTGTAGATTCTATTACATTTTGAAAATTAAATGTATTTTAATAAACACTGCCTTTATAATTATTTAAAGTGTGTATACATTTTTTGGGGACGCCCTGTATATACACGTGACCACAAAAATTGTCCCTGTTTTTAATCGCTTATTACTCAGTCATTATTGCAGCTTCACAAATGAAATAAAAAGCATTCGAAAGAGAACATTTTAAAGTTTTAATTTATTCTACATGTGTTCAAAGTGACGTCCCTGGACATTCTTACATTTCACACAACGGGAAATGAAGTTATTTATTACATTTTCCAAAACGCTTGCATTCAATGGACTGTACACTCTCTACCACCGCTTGCTTTAATTCTTCGATAGAGGATGGCTCTTGCCTGAATACTTTGTCCTTGACAAATCCCCAGAGAAAAAGTCCAAAGGTGATAGATCGGGAGATCTTGCGGGCCAGGGAAACTGCGAGCGATGAGAAATGAATCTTTGTTCAAAAAATCTTGTTAAACATTCCAGTGATTGCCTAGTTGTGTGGGCTGTTGCTCCGTCTTGCTGAAACCACTTTAAAATGTTCTCTTTCGAATGCTTTTTATTTCATTTGTGAAGCTGCAATAATGACTGAGTAATAAGCGATTAAAAACAGGGAAAATTTTTGTGGTCACGTGGTATATAATATATATATACAATAAACGGAGAAACGAAATTAAAGGATTGTGGAAGGGGGCACACAAATTTATAAGGAAAAACTATCGATTTTTAGCACAAGATTAAAAGATTTGTTTCCAAACAATGTTATAGATAAAAATATATAATATATATATATATATATATATATATAAATTTATACTGGAAATCTGCCCAAGTTTTAGCACTCTGCTCTTTTTGTATATAAAAATTCAACAATTATCGATTTTTAGCACAAAATTAAAAGATTTGTTTCCAAAAATGTTATAGATAAAAAAAAAAAAAAATTATATTTATACAAATTTATACTGGAAATCTGCCCGGGTTTTAGCACTCTGCCCTATTTTTTTGTATATAAAATTGAAAAATAAAAGTTATTAGGGTGGCATACAAATTTTTACCAAAGATTTAGCGTTCTACCTTTCTTATCTAAATCTGTTCTGAAGGAATTCAAAAACAACAGGATCGAGTTGAAAAAGACCTTTGCTTATGTTGAAGTTATTTGTTAGTTGGATAATGGCAGACTCAAGAAATATTTCTATTAACAATGTTGCTAGAGTGGAATAAAACTGAAGCATTATTCCAATCAATACAGTGGGATAACTCTGACAAATGGACAAAAAGGGCACTGGACAATTGACAATTGTCCTGTTCTAACGGAATATTGATGCTGTTTTATACGTGTGTGCAAATCCTTTCCCGTCTGACCTATGTAAAAGGAATCACATTGTTTACAACCAATTTTATAGATAATGCCTGAATTATTGGTAGGGCTATTTTTTACTATGATATTTTTCACAATATTGTTTATATGAAAATACTACATTAATATCCAAAAGTTTAAATACATTAGCAATGCCTAAAAATCCCGGGAAAAAATGGAAGTACTAAAATATTTTTTGACAAAGTACGAGTGTTATTATTGACGCGATAGAAAGTTCGTTTTGCCTTGTTGAGACAAGATTCCACAAACGCAGATGGATAACACAGGTCCTTCCGATACCGTTGATTTTTTCTAATTCGGCATCGATGTATTCCGGACTGGCGATCCTAAGGGCGCGGAGAAACATTGAAGAAAAAATGGCCTTCTTAGTGGGGGTGTCATGTCCCGAGCAATGTTCCCTCTAATTTTTTTTAGTATGTGTGCGCAAGAAATTTTCGTTGTGGATACATTTAGATTCATGGTGAAAAATTGTGCAAACTTTTCTGAGCGCTATTATCTTCAAAATGAAATATATATAAATATTAAATACTTAATAAATATTATTTCCATTAGTTGATAGCTTGATCATTACGTACTATTAAATGGATATTAAAAAACTGTTGACAATATTATATATTCTTAAAAAGAAAACATTTTATCCATTCTAAAAATATGAATAAAATAAAAAATAGTAAAATAAAATTCAACAAAATAAAGAAATAAAATAAAAAACATTAATTGAAAATGACTATTTTAGTATCATTTCTCAAAACAATGTTTAGCATTTAGCAATTTAAAATAGACTATCAAGATTAATACATGATTTTATCCATTCACAAAACAGGAATAAAATAATATAATAATTTTATTTTTTATGAATTATGGGATAATTATTATTCGTTTTTATGCAAAAATAAGAAAGAGAAGATTTATATTCAATGCGTTAATGTATAAAAGAAAAAAAATGCAAATACATAGAGTAAAAAATCCGTATTGCGTAATTGCGCGGACGTCGGCGAAGTCGAGCGGAAGGGGTTAATACTTAAAAAAGCGACTATAGAGTATGTTGATGCATATGGTCAGACCTTGTGTGACAGTATATTTTTTAAATTACTTCATTTACTGTCGTGACTCATGATACGCTTGAGCCTGTGCGCATTTTATTTTGCTGTGTGCGCGGGTTTCACAACGCGTGTGCGCGCGCACACGCGCACACCTTAGAGGGAACATTGGTCCCGAGTAAAAGTGTACGTAGGACAAATTGTTTGTTTTTTTCCGACAGATACTAAACTTAAAACCTGGGCTTTCCTATGTACACGCACATCCAAAAATGGATTGAATTGTCTTGTTCCACTTCTAAAGTAAACTTATAGAGGGGACTTGATCATTTAACTGAAGGAGGAAGTTATCCAGGTCACGATTCATGGGCCAGATACACAAAATATCGTCGACGTACCGCAACCAAGGGATGCCAACCCCAAGGATTCTCGGAATATAAGTAATTTCGAAAAACTCCATATAAATATTGGAGAGGAGGGGCGACAAGGGTTGCCCATGGCCATCCCAAAAACTTGTTGATAATACTCGTTATTGAAAGTGAATTTACAGTCTTGATGCAAAGCTTAATAAGTTCCAAAACAATGTGTGACTGAAGGTAGTGGCAGGTCATACTTATGTAATTCTTGGGAGAGAAAGTCAAGCATATCGTCAATCGGCACTTTTGTAAACAATGAACAAACGTCAAAACTGATCAATCTATCGTTAGTTTCAGTACGTGCATTATTCAATTTTTCAGTAAGATCCATGGAATTTTTACATGTGAATCAGAGATAGTTCCAAGAATGGGGGACAAGACTTTGACAAGCCATTTGGAGAGTTTATAAGTAATAGAGCCCACCGAGCTAATAATAGGGCGCATAGGGTTGCCAGGTTTGTGGTTTTAATGAGACCGTAAAGGTAGGGCAGAGAAGGTGAAGTGGACATGGAAAAGCGGAATTAAGTCCTTATGACCTTTGAGATGCGTTTCAAGCCACTATTAAATGATTTGATGACGTCATCCTGCGGGTTCTTCCTAAGTTTGCTGTATGTGGCGGGGTCCTGGAGAAGCTCGTTCAAAGTGGACTACATCAGAAAGATGAACGAGCTTCTCCAGGACCCCGCCACATACAGCAACTTAGGAAGAACCCGCAGGATGACGTCATCAAATCATTTAATAGTGGCTTGAAACGCATTCTCAAAGATCATAAG
>JAJOZX010009771.1:85000-148901 GCA_023014485.1 Bathynomus jamesi
GACTCAGTGCCAAAAGTTTTATAAGAAACACCAAATAATTTTCGTCGTCCCCTAGCGCAATTGGAAAGGTTTTCACCCCACCTTAGACCCACAGTTTAACGTTGAAACCGAATGTTCTTTTAAAATATAATTAGGATATATTTCTTTATATCCTTCCGATTACATTAGTGACTAATGATGCGGGTAACTCTGAGTAAATATTTTCTCGAAAACTATGGGTGATAGAAAAATTCTGAAACCATATCTGGAATCAGTATCAAAAGGTCTATACGAATCACCAAATAATTTTCAAAGGAGAATACGAGCATTAAATCTATTGGTGAAAATATATATGTTACTCGTCCGGTCCCGTTATAGCGGATTGGTGCACGTCATAGCTCCACCCAGCTACATCGGCAGCCAATCACTACGAACATCTGGTCTTTTGGGGCGGAGCTTGGCGATTGTGCATATAAAAGGGGATATTTTTCAGTTTGGAGCAACAGTAGCTATTTTCGCGTCAGTGAATAATCATTCCCTCCACCATGGACCTGTACATCTCCCCAGACTTGTATGAAGAGAGTGATACTGCCCGCATTAACGACAATTAGCCTTTTTAATGCGGTTGACCGTGATGAATTATTTACAACGCAAACCGTAGAAGACATGTGCAGTGACGCTCCTTACAATCCGACGCAAGGGACTACCATAGAAATGTAAGTGTCTATAATTAGAATTTATATATATATGGATGGGGTGTAGTACTCGTCAAATAGATACTCGCCAAAAATGTCAATCAATGTTATTTTGTTACCCCATTATGCTAAAATCGAAATTTTATGGCATTCAATGTTATTCTTCGAACCAAAGATATCTTCACATAATGGGGATCTGTCTGTATACTCTGTATATGTTTTAAAAGCATTATTCCTTTAAGGTCCGATGAGGATTTGACACGTGTTATACAATCTTTTGAAGAATCTCGGAATACGGGGGATATACTGAACAGTCAACAATGTCACACATCCTCCACCATGGACCTGTACGTCTCCCCGGAATTGTATGAAGAACGTGATACTGCAGCATTAACCGCAATTAGTCTTTTCAATGCGATTGACCGTGGCGAATTATTTTCAACGCAAACCGTAGAAGATATTTGCAGTGACGCTCCTTACAATCCGACGCAAGGGACTACCATAGAAATGTAAGTGTCTATAATTAGAATTTTTATATATATGGAGAGTTGTAGTATCTCGTCAAATAGATACTCGCCAAAAATGTCAATCAATGTTATTTGGTTATCCCCATTATGCTAAAATCGAAATTTTTATGGCATTCAATGTTATTCCTCGAACCAAAGATATCTTCACATAATGGGGATCTGTCTGTATACTCTGTATATGTTTTAAAAGCATTATTCCTTTAAGGTCCGATGAGGATTTGACACGTGTTATACAATCTTTTGAAGAATCTCGGAATAGGAGGATATACTGATCAGTCAACAATGTCACACCGAAATAATGTAAGTGTTTTTCGATCTTTTTGGGATAAGAAGACAATATATTTTCATAAATTTATTAAATGAAAGAAATCAGTACAATAAACAACTACAGAATATATCGTTACAAATATACGAACAAAAACATTATAATATACAACGAGTACGTACAATTGGAAAACGGTTTTATCTGTCTGCATACCATTTCATCGTTTCGGCGAGTGACACGGGTCAAATAAATTTAAAAAATTTATAAATTCTTTATCATTTGACATATGCATGAGAAATGAGACGCAGTACATTCCGCAAACATTAGTAAAATATCCTTGCATGTGAAATGGGTCCACACAACTTCGGGAATATGTAACTGAGCGAGAAATTTTACAATAATAGGGTCACTCCAGGGTTGAGTACCGAGTGAATCAAAATAGTACAGGCGCTGTCTATTTTTAAAATAGACAGCGATCCAGAATCCCTTCATTACCGATGATGTCTGTGTTCACAATAAGACTACCGCATTCTCGCGTACTTGGCAAACTCAATGTTTCATTCTTCGCAAACACGCCGATAAATTTGGAACGTGTGACTCGCTCCATTACTTTCTGAAGTGTATTAGCATCCATTTTAAAAGTCAGTGATAACGCTTCTAAATCTATCTACTTCTATTAGGGCTTGCGATTCGAGATATACTAGTACACTAATAGGAGCGTCTATAGGCTTGGCGAATTCCAGCCGCACTGAGATGTTTCCGCTCTGCTGTGGGGTTAAATGGGTATTTACGCTAGCAGATAAGTCAGGTGTAATGTCAAACGGATAAAGGTTAAATTGATCAATGAATTCTTCCTGCGTTACCCCATTACCAAGCTCATCACAATCACCTGCAATATGGGTCAGATTACTATAGGCTCTGGCACAAAGCGGTAACACAGCGTCTGATGAATAGTCCGTACCCATTGTTCCACCCAAAGCAGTGCCATTAACGTATAGAGTTATATTTTTAAGTCCGAAATTCTCGAATTTAAAGGCACTCTTTTATATTTTCCATTCACCGAAGCGTGGTCCTGCATGCCGATTAATATCCTTTTAGGAAGATTTCCCAGGGCAATGTTTTCTATCTGCTTCGATGCCAACCCTGCAGGAACCGTAATAGTTTGATCTGCACTCTGTTAATAGGATATTTCACTGTAGCGTTTAGTAAATTTTTCTCAATTTCTAGTTGTTTTGGTGAACTTAATTTCACTCGCCGTACGCGGAGGTATGTGTCCATAATGTGAACCACAACGGGCTTTGCACCCTCTTCTTGATTCGCATCCAGATTTAAGCAGATCTCAGGACTCGTGCGGGTGAGCTTTATTTTCATATCCACCCCGTTCACAAGCAACTTCTCCTGGAAAGTGAAATCTGTGTGCAACCGTCCAAAACACTCGTATATTTTCTTTTTAGAATTTTTAAATTTGTCCTTTATACTATTTCATCTTTAGTTTGATAATATCCCTCCGCACTTAAAAAGGTAGCCTTCGCTTCTTTGGAAAAGTTGAGGACATTTTCCAAATAGGCTCGTAGATGATATACCCCGTGCCTGCCGATATGTTGGTCTGATTTAAATATACGTCACACTGGTTGAATATGGCGTGCAGAAAGTTTGTTTCAGGGTATACAGCATATTTGTCATCGCAGACCGTTCCATCAGAATGGGCTATACGTAGCTTAGCGTACATGTGCACACAGCTTGGATCAAAAAAGTAAGGACCTGAGCTGGGTATCACGAATTCTATAGGTGCACTCGGGGAACTAATTGTGTTTAAAGGGTTAATTGTAATAAAGTCACTGTGCTCAATAGAAACTTGGGTTGGCGGGAGCTCAAAAAGGGACAGCTCCGATTTACAGCATTGTGAACTACATGGGTGGATGAAGCGTGCCATGGCGAAATAGTGACTCCTCTCTCGACAAGTGGTAAACAAACTATGATTCATGAGATCAATGTCCTTAGCTTATATCAGTCAAAAAAGTGGTCAACCATAGGTTTCATTCGCTTACAGCATTTCTTTTTTGATAGCCTTTTACGTTTAATACCACGTGACCCTTCTTCTTCCGGGGAGCCCTCTTCTTCTTCCCGCCACCACGCATTTTTCTCTTTGCATCTTTGATGATTTCGTCCGTGTACGCTTTAAATGTTTTTTTAGAGCTTCTTTAGGTTTAGCCCCGGCCAATATGTCTTCTGCAGTGTTAAGGCCTGATTGTAGCGCTTTCCTTCCAAGGTATCTGGCACCCCTCTTCAGCAAAGGAACAGCCGTACGTAGTATGGATGAAAAATGGATCCAAGTCCACTACCGCGCTGGTATCGCATCCCTCGATAGACGGTGAAAGGCTTTCTATCCATTATAACTCAGTGCGTCGAAAGTGTAGCTTCACTGTTAAGCTCCCGTTACCGAATGGGAAGTTTTCACCCTCAATCGTTCTTATATATATTGTGATATTGGTTATTAAATTAGTTGCGACATTCACATAATGGGGTCTGTCATATGTAATACTCAAACTCCTTCCTCTATGGTTGGGGATGTGAGCAATGCGCAGCAGGCGTGCCTGGGTATCCCCAACAACTGGTGCTCACTATATTACTGCCATTGGCTAGAATTTGGAACTTTCTATGGTCTTTAATACGTCTGTTAGTCTTTGATTTTAGGATTAGTGTATGTGCAGGGTTGTTTACGATTTCGTATACTAAATCATTCGTAAGGTTTGAGTTTCTTAAACTTACGTTTAAGCCTCTCACAACATCCTCGGCCGAACCATATTGACCCGGCCTAGTCTTACTTCTGTACTGTAATACCGTGCAATCTTAGTCCGAGCGATGCGTATAGTTTCATCCATAGCTACCCCAGCTTTTTCACACTCGTCAATGTCTCTAAGAATCGTAAAAACGGTTTCTTTATGTTCAATATTTAAAAAGATGGTGTCCAGCTGAATTTCGCATATCCCCACCTCATACGAATCACGACCCAATTCAATGTGCCCATGGAGTTCTGTTACAAAGTTGGCTAGTGTGTTGTTAGGGTGTACAGACAGGGACGAGGAGGACGGGAGTGTGACGTAGAAATGGTTAGGAGCCATGTTGCATACTATTTAAGCTTCATTATTGCATCAGCTTTTATATAGATGTTGAAGCTTTCTGGGTACCCTAGCCATTTCAACCAGGTACATTTTTCTCTTCCTGAACCTTTGCTTCCTAAAATTTTCTCAATTTTAAACATTTTTTTCCTAAATTAAACGCAACTTTCTGCAATTCCTCGCGTAAAAGCCTCCTGAGATTTCTTCCCCATTCAAATCTTCAATGTAATACATCATTATCTCACCTTTAGGTCTCAGCCCTAACTTTAAAAATCTCGCGTGTCCATCCTTGCTCAAAACCCTTTGCGAATTTATTCCCCGAACGCGACAGCCTTACATAATCATTGATTTTGAAGCGCGCAGAGTGTGGTGGTGGTGGTGATCCATCTCTTCTCGGGAGCGTACCTCTTTCTAAAACTTCGTTAGGTGTTGTCCCAATCGTGCGATGGTGTGAGCGGTTGTAGGATGATGCCAATGATTCCAGAATGTCTAGAAATCTGTGTGTTTTTATGTGTAAAATAACGGTGCATGCGTTCCTTTATGGTGCGCTGAACTCTTTCAGCTAAAGAAGCCTTATGTATAGAATTGGTTGTGTAATAGCTGATATTAAACTCTGTCAACATGTTCTGAAAAGCACGGCCTATAAATTCCTTCCCCATATCCGTACAAAATAGCCAGGAACCCTGTTTTCTTTTAACATTAGCGTTTTGGTGGCTTTAGCAACTGTTTCAGGTGATTTATTTTTCAGAGGAACTAGCCACAGATATCTAGAGAATACGTCTATTATGAATAGAATGTAGCGGTAACCATCGTTATACACAGAATATCTTTGCATGTCTGTTAAATCTGCTTGCCAAATAGAATCAATCGAGGAAGCCGTTGTTTGGCTGTTTTAAACCTTTTTCTCACAGGCTTATGAAGCGTATAAGCGTCCTGCTCCCTCAAAATCTTTCAACATCTTTTTTCCCTACTCCGTAAACACTTCTGTACAGTCTATCTACGCCGCCGTAGAGGATGGGTTAGAAATGTCATAATAGCGTTTAGTTAATACGTTAGCATTTGCGTATTTTAGAGGCACGTGGGTAGGGTTGGTTTAACCTCTTCTTCTCCTCTTCAAAGGTGTTACCGCCGGGGGTGACGGCGCTTCAATTGTGCCACAGCGTTGCATGTTCCAAGTCTTTTAACCTGTTCAGATTTCCTATCAACGTTTTAGGGACATTTATTTGTTGTAGTCTTGCTTTAATATGCTTCCATCCTGATGGTGATGGCCTATCCCACTTTCCACCAGATCTTGGACAATGTCTACGATATCGATCCCTGTACCTTTGATCCTTCCACAATGATCTCCCTGTATCGGTCCATTGTATGGCGGGATCCTCATTCAATAGATTATAAAGACTTAAGCCTTTACTCTCAATGTATGTGGGAGGGTTTTTTAATACATGTTCGATATGTTGTGTGGCTAATCTTAATTTTTTTGGTCAGCTGTATCGTCGGGCACAGATCCTATGTCGCCATCGTCCCCCGTGCTGTGCCTAATAACCACAGGAATCTCTGTAGGGCTTATAATTTTCGTACTCGTGAAGAAATTTCTGCAGAGCTTCTTGGTATAAGATTCTTTTCTCATCAGGTGTTTTTTCACTGTTTAATAGGGCTAGCAATTCGCTTTCCATTCTTTTAAGTCTGCTTTTACGGGGATCTAGATCCGTGTCTGGATTCCTTTGCAATGAGCGTACACCTCGTAAGGAATCACTACCACTTTCTTCATTATATTAATCTAGTCAGTAAAGGACCCAAAACTGAAAATAAGATGGAGAAATTACCCTCCTGTTTGTACAATAATTCGTTTTTTCTTCGCTACAGTTTGACTTTTACGAGCGAGTGCACGTATTATGTTCTTGTAGCGGCGTAGGCGAGCCTTCTGAGGGGTTTTCATTATACATTGCAATTTATAACGTTAAGACAGATTTCACAGATGCATTTTAAAAAGTCGGCGTCGATATTTTTAATAAACATCTGCTGCATTGCCCGGGGCAGTCGATGATAGATTTTATTAATTCACGGTATTTCTTTAGTCTCTTTGTCATTCTGGAATATACACCGTTTCAGGCTCGTTTGGAAATATATTCGTTCGCAGAAGCACTCTAAACGTGTTTCGCGGATGAAGGTCGCAAAGCAAATATCCGTAACGCGTGCTTGTAGCTTCTTTATAAACTTCCAAAAACTCCTTACGCTGATTCGGGAACATTTGATTGGCTAATACCCCAATTTGTGATACATCTCTACGTTGCGCGAATAAGACTAGATATTGCGTATTTAACACACATCGCGCATGTATCTATTTTTGAAAAATAGATTCTGATTGATGAAGAACACGCTTATGTTAAGATGGTGGGAGAATACTGTAAATGTCTCGGCAAACGTTTTATTCATCTCCAACATGAGATCGTCAATTACAATGATGTATGTTCATTTCCCTTTAACGAATTAACGTCATATACGCCTTTGTGGAACAAAATATCTTGGTACTCGTTGAACACTGATTGATACGTCGAATAGCACCATATAACTTTATGCACAAATTTCGAGAACATCTCTCCCCTTTTCTTTAATGATTTTAAGCATAAACACAGTTTTACCACATCCTGTAGGTCCAGATATAATACATGTGGATGGGCTCGTGAATCTGAATTTTTCTACAGAGTCCATTTCTAACACGTCACACTCCTAAGTGGGTCATTTACAAAATATTACAAATTTTGAGTGCTGTTCCTTATATTTCTTCTCCCACAGAACCGTGAATGACGATGAGGTAGAGCACCCATCATTACGGATGACCTCGACGACAGTGTAGTTGTGATCTCCTCCCCTGAACCCTCACCAGCGATACCGGTAGCACGTCCAAAGCGGAGGTATGAAACCCCCACGTCAGGTATAAAGCGACCGAAATACGCGCCTGTTGCAGCGGTAATAGATCCCCAACCCTCAACCTCTTACGCAACAAGACCCCAGCAGCACCTAATATATCCCCTTATTCATCCGCCGCCCCCCGTTCTGTTAAGTCTACAATAATAGAGCCCCAACCATCAACCTCCTACGCAACAGGCCCCCCATCAGCAGCACCTTCCGCTAATATACCCCCTAATTCATCCGCCGCCCCCCCGTTCTGTTGAGGAAGATATAACGCTCGAATGGTGCGCTCCGCAGCCCCCACCCCAGCCTTGACTAGAAATCGGTATAGAGTCAGGGTCGACCCTAGAGTCATGTATAGCAATGGTATTGAGCGCGGACTACGCCGGGTTGTAGAGCGTATTATAGAGTTTGCTCTTCAGAATCGCGACGAGCGGTGTGAAGTCAGGACGAGTCTGTCCTTTGATTCGGGTCAGATGACGGTGATGTAGACGATTATTGGGTGATAGTGCCATTTAGACGTTTGGCGGCTGAAGATGTAGAATATATATTAGGACGTATAATGCAAGCCGCCAAAGTAGTATAGCCTTCAATATGGACAACTTCACGGTAAATATTGACCATGTATACCGTGTTGCGGGTCATAGTGCCATACCGTATACTCTTAACCTCAATTCTCAAGCTATTTATAGACGGCATATAAACGTCGATCGTGGTTGCGGCTTTATAGCAGTACCTCTTAGCACGTATGTTTACTGTACAAAATACACGAACTCAAAAAATTTGGTTGCCTACAGTCGTGGAGCGTGCCCGTAAACTAGCTGTAGACTGTGAACTTGAATTTGACTGTAATGGGTCCTGAAGAGCTGAGAAGGTAGAACAGGAAATGAATGTCCGCATAGTTGTGTTTGGGTTGGATGATCGTCGTAGGACTGTGTATGTTTTTAAAAGCTGTGTGAGAGATCGTACAAGGCCCCTACTTATTTTAGGATTGTCAGGGACAACGTATCTCCCATTCGTAATATAAGGTGGCTTTACGCGAGTTATGAACAAAGTCGAAAATATGGGAGACATCATGATTTGTGTAAGGGGTGCCTCGAGTTTGCGGATGATATAGTGAGACATTGTAAAGAATGTCACATGGTATGTGAGCAGTGTAAAAGCACCAAATGTGAAAGCCGTGTAGTTGAAGCTGAGAAGAGAGACTGTGATGTGTGTAGACGCACATTTTTCAATAATAGCTGTTTTGATTTCCATAAATCAATTGGCACGTGCAGGAAAATAAGAATCTGTGAATGTGGTATGTTTCACACAATGGATAATTGGGGAAAATTTAAGCACAAGTGTGACGTAATTCACTGTCCTACATGCCAGGAGGAATATAAGGCGGATGGAGTAAAGCATGTATGTTATATGAAAGATGCTAAGCCTAAAATAACCCTTGTATAACTGTATACTACGATATAGAAACATATACGAACGCTGAAACCAAAGAGGTAATTCCACATTTACTTGTAAGCCAGACTATCTGTGATGAGTGTATGGATAATCGAATGTGACGAGTGCCCCAAATGTGGTAAACGGACAAACGTTTTAAAACGAATGTCAGCGATAGTCCTGTGAAACTATTTGTGTCCTATATATGTCAAGTTAGCCGACAAGTTAAAAAAAATGACTGTGTATATTCTCGCCCATAACGGGGCAAAGTTTGACACGCAGTTCCTTTATAAGGAGTTGCTTGAACACGAACCCTCTGAGATATTTAAGGTGATCCATTGAAAAGAGGCAACAAATTAATACAGATGCAGATAAGAGGCAATGTACAATTTAAAGATACTTTATTATTCACACCTTGTAAATTAGCAAAGCTACCCAAGGTGATGGAGTAGCAGCTGAAGTTTCCAAAGGATACTTCCCTTACACTTTCCTCACCAGCGAGACTTTAAACTACGTAGGCCCACCACCCCCCAAACATTATTTGACTGTATGGATTAACGTGAAGACTTTGATCGATACTACGACAGTTTTAATGAAAGTAACCTTATAATATAGCTGATGAATGTGAGCGTTATTGCGTGAATGATGTGCGCGTGCTTAGAGTATGTTTCAGGCCTTTAGAAGGATGTACATAGCCCGTTTCAAATGCGATCCACTGCAAGTCGCAACCACCATAGCATCATTATGTTTTACGGTGTTCAAGAATAACTTCATGCCGAAAGACACCTTAGCCATTATTCCCGAAACAATCCCCAGTTACGAGCACAAGGCTATTTACTGGCTCATATACCTACAGCAACAGACAGGTGTATACTAAAGCACGCCCGCAACACGGGTGAAGTACCCATTAAGATTAATGGACGTGTTTTTGGGTTGATGGGTTAAGTGAAAACCGTGTCACTGGTGTGAAGACTGTGTACTCCTTTAACGGTTGCTGGTGGCATGGATGCCCCGTCCTGAGTGCGGAATCACCGAGATATCCACGGTAGGTCTCCTGCCGACTGTCTTGCATCGACCCGCACCCGCGATCAACTTATAGGATCACAGTTCACTCACAAAGTCTTGTGGGAGCATGAATATGATGCACGGATGGAGACAGACGAGGTGTACCGTGAGGAAATAAAAACGATCAAGCGTTCAATGGTGCTGGATCCTCTCAATGTGGTGATAGCTGTTTGGAGGACGTACAAATCCTTTCAGACTATACTTCCCACCTACGGAGGGCGTGAAGCTCCATTACTACGATTTCTGTTCTTATACCCATACGTGATGAAGAGCAATCCGTACCCGTGGGCGCTCCTGAGAAACTGGTGGGGACCTAGCCTACCCTCCATCAATGAATTTTCAAAAAATTTGAATGATCGTTACTTTGGGCTCTCTTTTCGTAGACGTACTCCCCCACGCAATTTATGGATGCCGATCTTACCTGTCGTTATCGACGACAAGCTCATGTTTCCCCTGTGCTGAAATGCGCGGAAGAGGATAACGGCGAATGTAACCATATACCCACCAGCGTAAGATCAGAGGCGTATATACAAGTCCTGAGTTGGCCCTAGCCGTGCGCCATGGTTATAGAAATACTGAAGATACATGAGGTGTGGAGGTTTCAGAAGCTACCCAACTTTTCACACCATATATAAACACCTTTTGAAGGATAAGGTTGAGGCATCAGGGTATCCGCGAGGAGTTGATACCGAAGATGAAAAGTCTGCCTATATTCAACGTTACGCCGAACGCGAAGGTATACAACTTGATCGTGTCCAAATTGTAAAGAATCCTGGCAAGCGCTTTAGTGCAAAGTGTTGTCTAAACAGTCTATGGGAAAATTTGCGCAGAATACCGGCAGAGGGCATTCATTTGGCACAAAGTTATAGCGATGTCTGGGATTATGCCAATGCCCCCGATAAAGAGGTCATGGAGATCGTAAATGTAGGTAATACTTACGTAATAAAGTACAACAACACTGAATTTGCCACAGATACCTCAAGGGTTACAAACATACCTGTGGCCAGCTTCCAACAGCCTACGCCCGTATAAAACTTTGGGGTCTATTGCATTCTCTTGGGCGGAGAGTATGTATGCCGATACAGATAGCGTGATATTCACAGAGAGGGAGGGTGAATACATGCCACTATTGGGGAGTTCCTCGCGAGCTCACTGATGAGATCAAGGATGAGTATGGGGACAACGCATACGCTATTTTATATTATGAAATTTTCGAATTATGTGTGGTAAACTATGTTATTTGTTTCGAAAAGTTTAGCTTCAAGTTCAATGAAGTTCAAGTTAATGTTAAATTTGCTTCTAAACGTTAAACTAAAATTAAATTTATAATATGAAAAATAAAAATATATATATATATATATATATATATATATATATATATATATATATATATATATATTTACCTAACATAAGATGCTTAAAAGAATGTGTATATATATATATATATAGCATAATAATATATATCTAGCAAGAGCAATCCGATCATTGCAAAAAAACTGGAAAGGTATGCATTAATAAAGATTGAGTGTGTATTTTATTTAATATACAGAATTTAATTGGAATAACTACCGTCATATTGTGTTACACAATGGATGATTAATATTTCTGGGACACATGGCGCTATCTGGCAACTGAACACATTGCGCTATCTGGCAACTCAGCCAGAATAGAGGCATATAAAAGACCGAGAAGTTGATGAAAGACTCATTCAAGCTCGGCTCCCAGCCGAGCAAGGACCTCTGGTCCTTCTCTTTCAGGCCCTTTGGTAAAACCCCTTAGTGGCCTCTTAGGTTAGGAAAACGAAAATAACTTGGGGAGAACTCCTCTCTCTCCTTCAGGGTCTCTCTCTCTCCTACAGGTCTCTCTCTCTCCTTCAGGCGTTCTCTTCTTCAGGTGTCTCTCTCTCCTTCAGGTGTACCCCTCCCCCCTTGGCTCAGTCAACTGGCTGATTCTGCTGATTAGGAGCCTATAAAACAACGCCTACTCGGCTGAAGTCTTAATATGCACTTGGCTCCTGCCAGGTGAACACCTCTCCTCCTTTCTCTCCTCCTTTCTCTCTGGCCCTTTGGGGGAATAGCTTGGGGGAGCCCCAAGTTGCATGCCCCTTGCAACTAGGTTGGCAACAAAGGCCAGTACTCTTTTCTTTTTTTTCTTTTTTCTTTGTTTCTTTTTTTGCAACCCCCACCCCTCCCCCCTTTGCAACATTGCGTCATCACTTGCAACATTCTTGCACTCTCCCCTTTTTCGGCTATACTACTTGCGTGATATGCTAGCGAAAGCCGGCGCTGTTATATATATATATATATATATATATATATATATATATATATATATATACATTCAACTGCAAAGAACACGCAGTATAAATAACGTAAAGAACGACGCTTGTATAGGAGATATTCCGCGCAAGACGAGGAGAGAAAACAGAACAAATGAAAAATGAAGTAACACCTGGGAATCGAACGAGTATGTAGAAGAATTACGGCATTTGGAGAGTGAAGTCCATGGTGTAATGGTATCGCGTCTGACCGGCAATCGGAAGATCCCGGGTTCGATTCCCAGGTGGTTACTTCATTTTTTCATTTGTTCCGTTTCTCTCTCTCGTCTTGCGCGGAATATCTCCTCATACAAGCGTTCGTTCTTTACGTTATTTATACTGCGTGTTCTTTGCAGTTGAATGTATATAATGTTACGGCATGCGGGAGGTGCCCCCTTGGAGCATTGATTCTGCGAGTATGTAGAAGAATTACGGCATTTGGAAGAGTGAAGTCCATGGTGTAATGGTATCGCGTCTGACCGGCAAACGGAAGATCCCGGGTTCGATTCCCAGGTGGTTACTTCATTTTTTCATTTGTTCCGTTTTCTCTCTCTCGTCTTGCGCGGAATATCTCCTATACAAGCGTCGTTCTTTACGTTATTTATACTGCGTGTTCTTTGCAGTTGAATGTATATAATGTTACGGCATGCGGGAGGTGCCCCCTTGGGGCATTGGTTTCTGCGAGTATGTAGAAGAATTACGGCATTTGGAAGAGTGAAGTCCATGGTGTAATGGTATCGCGTCTGACCGGCAATCGGAAGATCCCGGGTTCGATTCCAGGTGGTTACTTCATTTTTTCATTTGTTCCGTTTTCTCTCTCTCGTCTTGCGCGGAATATCTCCTATACAAGCGTCGTTCTTTACGTTATTTATACTGCGTGTTCTTTGCAGTTGAATGTATATAATGTTACGGCATGCGGGAGGTGCCCCCTTGGGGCATTGGTTTCTGCGAGTATGTAGAAGAATTACGGCATTGGAAGAGTGAAGTCCATGGTGTAATGGTATCGCGTCTGACCGGCAATCGGAAGATCCCGGGTTCGATTCCCAGGTGGTTACTTCATTTTTTCATTTGTTCCGTTTTCTCTCTCTCGTCTTGCGCGGAATATCTCCTATACAAGCGTCGTTCTTTACGTTATTTATACTGCGTGTTCTTTGCAGTTGAATGTATATAATGTTACGGCATGCGGGAGGTGCCCCCTTGGGGCATGGTTTCTGCGAGTATGTAGAAGAATTACGGCATTTGGAAGAGTGAAGTCCATGGTGTAATGGTATCGCGTCTGACCGGCAATCGGAAGATCCCGGGTTCGATTCCCAGGTGGTTACTTCATTTTTCATTTGTTCCGTTTTCTCTCTCTCGTCTTGCGCGGAATATCTCCTATACAAGCGTCGTTCTTTACGTTATTTATACTGCGTGTTCTTTGCAGTTGAATGTATATAATGTTACGGCATGCGGTAGGTGCCCCCTTGGGGCATTGGTTTCTGCGAGTATGTAGAAGAATTACGGCATTTGGAAGAGTGAAGTCCATGGTGTAATGGTATCGCGTCTGACCGGCAATCGGAAGATCCCGGGTTCGATTCCCAGGTGGTTACTTCATTTTTTCATTGTTCCGTTTTCTCTCTCTCGTCTTGCGCGGAATATCTCCTATACAAGCGTCGTTCTTTACGTTATTTATACTGCGTGTTCTTTGCAGTTGAATGTATATAATGTTACGGCATGCGGGAGGTGCCCCTTGGGGCATTGGTTTCTGCGAGTATGTAGAAGAATTACGGCATTTGGAAGAGTGAAGTCCATGGTGTAATGGTATCGCGTCTGACCGGCAATCGGAAGATCCCGGGTTCGATTCCAGGTGGTTACTTCATTTTTCATTTGTTCCGTTTTCCTCTCTCTCGTCTTGCGCGGAATATTCCTATACAAACGTCGTTCTTTACGTTATTTATACTGCGTGTTCTTTGCAGTTGAATGTATATAATGTTACGGCATGCGGGAGGTGCCCCCTTGGGGCATTGGTTTCTGCGAGTATGTAGAAGAATTACGGCATTTGGAAGAGTGAAGTCCATGGTGTAATGGTATCGCGTCTGACCGGCAATCGGAAGATCCGGGTTCGATTCCCAGGTGGTTACTTCATTTTTTCATTTGTTCCGTTTTCTCTCTCTCGTCTTGCGCGGAATATCTCCTATACAAGCGTCGTTCTTTACGTTATTTATACTGCGTGTTCTTTGCAGTTGAATGTATATAATGTTACGGCATGCGGAGGTGCCCCCTTGGGGCATTGGTTTCTGCGAGGTATGTAGAAGAATTACGGCATTTGGAAGAGTGAAGTCCATGGTGTAATGGTATCGCGTCTGACCGGCAATCGGAAGATCCCGGGTTCGATTCCAGGTGGTTACTTCATTTTTTCATTTGTTCCGTTTTCTCTCTCTCGTCTTGCGCGGAATATCTCCTATACAAGCGTCGTTCTTTACGTTATATATATATATATATATATATATATAATATATATGATACACACAGACCGTGCATGGAACAAGGAACTCTTCTGGAATAATTAAATCCACTATAGTCCGAATAAGTAATGGTAAATGACAAATACCATAGTTTTTCTTTTTCATGATGCAAGCCCGACGTGGGCAACGGGTCTCTCGCAAAGAGGTCCCATAAATATAGCTTCCCTCACCAGCTATCTGCAAAGCAGACAGGATCCAGCTTTGGGACATGGATCTAGGGTTTAAAGCAGCCTAGCCCCACTACATTTAGAACCTCAATATAATTAAAAGACTCGTTGCATTCACGTCGGATTGAATAAATCAAAGAAAAAGGGGTAACTATTATGGTATTTGTCATTTATCATTACTTATTCGGACTATAGTGGATTTAATTATGCCAGAAGAGTTCCTTGTTCCATGCACGGTCTGTGTGTATCATAAAAAACTCAGGGAACCATTCTGAGTTCATTCCCATCATGAAACGGACATGTTATGTGCCTTGAAAAGTGGACGCTCAATTCTGCCAGTTGAGGTTTAAGTTTTGGTTTTGGTTAAAAATATAATAGTTACCCCCCTTTTTCTTTGATTTATTCAATCCGACGTGAATGCAACGAGTCTTTTACTTACATTGAGGTTCTAAATGTAGTGGGGCTAGGCTGCTTTAAACCCTAGATCCATGTCCCAAAGCTGGATCCTGTCTGCTTTGCAGATAGCTGGTGAGGGAAGCTATATTTATGGGACCTCTTTGTGAGAGACCCGTTGCCCACGTCGGGCTTGCATCATGAAAAAGAAAAACTATGGTATTTGTCATTTACCATTACTTATTCGGACTATAGTGGATTTAATTATCCCAGAAGAGTTCCTTGTTCCATGCACGGTCTGTGTGTATCATAAAAAACTCAGGGAACCATTCTGAGTTCATTCCCATATATATATACTGAGAACCTTCAAAAGAAGAGATGGGAATGTAATGATTCCCCTGCTGAAAACACTGATCGCACCAAAACTTGAATATTACTCAATCTTGATGCCCCCATACAAAAAAAGAAATCAATAAAGAAGAAATCCAAAGAAAATTCACAGCCAAGCTTGATGACTGCAAAGAACTCAACTACTGGGAAAGACTACGTAAATTAAATCTATATTCGCTGGAAAAACGTAGAAAGATACACCATAACTTGCATATGGAAAATGATTGAAAAACTGGTACCTAACCTCAAACTGAACCCAATAACCATCCAAACAACACTGGAAAATAGGAAACGTAGAATATGTAGTGTTCCTAAACTAAAGGCCACACAAGGGACACCCTCAACACTGAGCGAAAATAGCTTGGTTGTGAGGGGTCCAAGACTTTTTAACTAGCTTCCAAAAGACCTCAGAAACATCACAGGTGTCAAAATTGAAATCTTCGAAAGAAGAATAGATGCTTGGTTCAGGACGGTACCAGATGGGCTGGGTGTGCCTGGCTATGTATGTGCGATGGAGATCGCAAGAGAGCAACTTGCTCCTCCATCAGTCCATGCCTGGAGGTGGGCTACCAGCTTGACCTTAGTGTGAAGAGACCGACGCACGGAACTTCTACGAGTTTACCAGTATCTATATATATATATATATAACGTAAAGAACGACGCTTGTATAGGAGATATTCCGCGCAAGACGAGAAAGAGAAAACAACAAATGAAAAAATGAAGTACCACCTGGGAATCGAACCCGGGATCTTCCGATTGCCGGTCAGACGCGATAACCACTACACCATGGACTTCACTCTTCCAAATGCCGTAATTCCTCTACATACTCGCAGAAACCAATGCCCCAAGGGGGCACCTCCCGCATGCCGTAACATTATATACATTCAACTGCAAAGAACACGCAGTATAAATAACGTAAAGAACGACGCTTGTATAGGAGATATTCCGCGCAAGACGAGAAAGAGAAAACAACAAATGAAAAAATGAAGTACCACCTGGGAATCGAACCCGGGATCTTCCGATTGCCGGTCAGACGCGATAACCACTACACCATGGACTTCACTCTTCCAAATGCCGTAATTCCTCTACCTACTCGCAGAAACCAATGCCCCAAGGGGGCACCTCCCGCATGCCGTAACATTATATACATTCAACTGCAAAGAACACGCAGTATAAATAACGTAAAGAACGACGCTTGTATAGGAGATATTCCGCGCAAGACGAGAAAGAGAAAACAACAAATGAAAAAATGAAGTACCACCTGGGAATCGAACCGGGATCTTCCGATTGCCGGTCAGACGCGATAACCACTACACCATGGACTTCACTCTTCCAAATGCCGTAATTCCTCTACATACTCGCAGAAACCAATGCCCCAAGGGGGCACCTCCCGCATGCCGTAACATTATATACATTCAACTGCAAAGAACACGCAGTATAAATAACGTAAAGAACGACGCTTGTATAGGAGATATTCCGCGCAAGACGAGAAAGAGAAAACAACAAATGAAAAAATGAAGTACGACCTGGGAATCGAACCCGGGATCTTCCGATTGCCGGTCAGACGCGATAACCACTACACCATGGACTTCACTCTTCCAAATGCCGTAATTCCTCTACATACTCGCAGAAACCAATGCCCCAAGGGGGCACCTCCCGCATGCCGTAACATTATATACATTCAACTGCAAAGAACACGCAGTATAAATAACGTAAAGAACGACGCTTGTATAGGAGATATTCCGCGCAAGACGAGAAAGAGAAAACAACAAATGAAAAATGAAGTACCACTGGGAATCGAACCCGGGATCTTCCGATTGCCGGTCAGACGCGATAACCACTACACCATGGACTTCACTCTTCCAAATGCCGTAATTCCTCTACATACTCGCAGAAACCAATGCCCCAAGGGGGCACCCCCGCATGCCGTAACATTATATACATTCAACTGCAAAGAACACGCAGTATAAATAACGTAAAGAACGACGCTTGTATAGGAGATATTCCGCGCAAGACGAGAAAGAGAAAACAACAAATGAAAAAATGAAGTACCACCTGGGAATCGAACCAGGGATCTTCCGATTGCCGGTCAGACGCGATAACCACTACACCATGGACTTCACTCTTCCAAATGCCGTAATTCCTCTACATACTCGCAGAAACCAATGCCCCAAGGGGGCACCTCCCGCATGCCGTAACATTATATACATTCAACTGCAAAGAACACGCAGTAAAAATAACGTAAAGAACGACGCTTGTATAGGAGATATTCCGCGTGTTCTTTGCAGTTGAATGTATATAATGTTACGGCATGCGGGAGGTGCCCCCTTGGGGCATTGGTTTCTGCGAGTATGTAGAGGAATTACGGCATTTGGAAGAGTGAAGTCCATGGTGTAGTGGTTATCGCGTCTGACCGGCAATCGGAAGATCCCGGGTTCGATTCCCAGGTGGTACTTCATTTTTTCATTTGTTTTTCTCTTTCTCGTCTTGCGCGGAATATCTCCTATACAAGCGTCGTTCTTTACGTTATTTATACTGCGTGTTCTTTGCAGTTGAATGTATATAATGTTACGGCATGCGGGAGGTGCCCCCTTGGGGCATTGGTTTCTGCGAGTATGTAGAGGAATTACGGCATTTGGAAGAGTGAAGTCCATGGTGTAGTGGTTATCGCGTCTGACCGGCAATCGGAAGATCCCGGGTTCGATTCCCAGGTGGTACTTCATTTTTTCATTTGTTGTTTTCTCTTTCTCGTCTTGCGCGGAATATTCCTATACAAGCGTCGTTCTTTACGTTATTTATACTGCGTGTTCTTTGCAGTTGAATGTATATAATGTTACGGCATGCGGGAGGTGCCCCCTTGGGGCATTGGTTTCTGCGAGTATGTAGAGGAATTACGGCATTTGGAAGAGTGAAGTCCATGGTGTAGTGGTTATCGCGTCTGACCGGCAATCGGAAGATCCCGGGTTCGATTCCCAGGTGGTACTTCATTTTTTCATTTGTTGTTTTCTCTTTCTCGTCTTGCGCGGAATATCTCCTATACAAGCGTCGTTCTTTACGTTATTTATACTGCGTGTTCTTTGCAGTTGAATGTATATAATGTTACGGCATGCGGGAGGTGCCCCCTTGGGGCATTGGTTTCTGCGAGTATGTAGAGGAATTACGGCATTTGGAAGAGTGAAGTCCATGGTGTAGTGGTTATCGCGTCTGACCGGCAATCGGAAGATCCCGGGTTCGATTCCCAGGTGGTACTTCATTTTTTCATTTGTTGTTTTCTCTTTCTCGTCTTGCGCGGAATATCTCCTATACAAGCGTCGTTCTTTACGTTATTTATACTGCGTGTTCTTTGCAGTTGAATGTATATAATGTTACGGCATGCGGGAGGTGCCCCCTTGGGGCATTGGTTTCTGCGAGTATGTAGAGGAATTACGGCATTTGGAAGAGTGAAGTCCATGGTGTAGTGGTTATCGCGTCTGACCGGCAATCGGAAGATCCCGGGTTCGATTCCCAGGTGGTACTTCATTTTTTCATTTGTTGTTTTCTCTTTCTCGTCTTGCGCGGAATATCTCCTATACAAGCGTCGTTCTTTACGTTATTTATACTGCGTGTTCTTTGCAGTTGAATGTATATAATGTTACGGCATGCGGGAGGTCCCCTTGGGGCATTGGTTTCTGCGAGTATGTAGAGGAATTACGGCATTTGGAAGAGTGAAGTCCATGGTGTAGTGGTTATCGCGTCTGACCGGCAATCGGAAGATCCCGGGTTCGATTCCCAGGTGGTACTTCATTTTTTCATTTGTTGTTTTCTCTTTCTCGTCTTGCGCGGAATATCTCCTATACAAGCGTCGTTCTTTACGTTATTTATACTGCGTGTTCTTTGCAGTTGAATGTATATAATGTTACGGCATGCGGGAGGTGCCCCCTTGGGGCATTGGTTTCTGCGAGTATGTAGAGGAATTACGGCATTTGGAAGAGTGAAGTCCATGGTGTAGTGGTTATCGCGTCTGACCGGCAATCGGAAGATCCCGGGTTCGATTCCCAGGTGGTACTTCATTTTTTCATTTGTTGTTTTCTCTTTCTCGTCTTGCGCGGAATATCTCCTATACAAGCGTCGTTCTTTACGTTATTTATACTGCGTGTTCTTTGCAGTTGAATGTATATAATGTTACGGCATGCGGGAGGTGCCCCCTTGGGGCATTGGTTTCTGCGAGTATGTAGAGGAATTACGGCATTTGGAAGAGTGAAGTCCATGGTGTAGTGGTTATCGCGTCTGACCGGCAATCGGAAGATCCCGGGTTCGATTCCCAGGTGGTACTTCATTTTTTTCATTTGTTGTTTTCTCTTTCTCGTCTTGCGCGGAATATCTCCTATACAAGCGTCGTTCTTTACGTTATTTATACTGCGTGTTCTTTGCAGTTGAATGTATATAATGTTACGGCATGCGGGAGGTGCCCCCTTGGGGCATTGGTTTCTGCGAGTATGTAGAGGAATTACGGCATTTGGAAGAGTGAAGTCCATGGTGTAGTGGGTTATCGCGTCTGACCGGCAATCGGAAGATCCCGGGTTCGATTCCCAGGTGGTACTTCATTTTTCATTTGTTGTTTTCTCTTTCTCGTCTTGCGCGGAATATCTCCTATACAAGCGTCGTTCTTTACGTTATTTATACTGCGTGTTCTTTGCAGTTGAATGTATATAATGTTACGGCATGCGGGAGGTGCCCCCTTGGGGCATTGGTTTCTGCGAGTATGTAGAGGAATTACGGCATTTGGAAGAGTGAAGTCCATGGTGTAGTGGTTATCGCGTCTGACCGGCAATCGGAAGATCCCGGGTTCGATTCCCAGGTGGTACTTCATTTTTTCATTTGTTGTTTTCTCTTTCTCGTCTTGCGCGGAATATCTCCTATACAAGCGTCGTTCTTTACGTTATTTATACTGCGTGTTCTTTGCAGTTGAATGTATATAATGTTACGGCATGCGGGAGGTGCCCCCTTGGGGCATTGGTTTCTGCGAGTATGTAGAGGAATTACGGCATTTGGAAGAGTGAAGTCCATGGTGTAGTGGTTATCGCGTCTGACCGGCAATCGGAAGATCCCGGGTTCGATTCCCAGGTGGTACTTCATTTTTTCATTTGTTGTTTTCTCTTCTCGTCTTGCGCGGAATATCTCCTATACAAGCGTCGTTCTTTACGTTATTTATACTGCGTGTTCTTTGCAGTTGAATGTATATATATATATATATATATATATATATGATGAATAAAACCACGAAGGAAAAAGAAACACAAAGGGTGCTCAAGCGCTTTCGTCTAATGACATCCTGAGAATGTCATTAGACGAAAGCGCTTGAGCACCCTTTGTGTTTCTTTTTCCTTCGTGGTTTTATTCATCATAAATACTTTTCACGTGTCACTTTCGTGAAATAATTTTTCATATATATATATATATATGTTAACCCTCCGTCGATGATCTTGGGTGGTTCGAAGTTGACGGGGGTTCTGGTTAGGTGGCAGCAACGGATTTCTCACTCTAGGGTAGTTGGTACTGTGTAGGGACCCTCCGATTTCTTCTTGTAACGGATCGGAAGTTTCTGTGAACACTTACTAGATTATTGGTCGATTTGTGAGGCAATGCTGGGCTCAGATTTAAGACCTTTTGATTTCTAACTTTACTCTTTCTTGAAGATGCTGTGTTATTCTAAAACTAAAACTCTTGGAGAAGACAGAGCTCAAAGGAGAAGATAAAGATATTCTTTTACCGAATCTTACCGCTTCAACCTCTGGGTCAAATCAGACAGAACAGAATTTGAAAGGTTACAATGGTTTATATACTATTTAGCTAGTGACGTCATTATTATTTAATTTGACTTGCTTTTTCCGATTTTTAATAGGCTGAATTCTTTTGCTAGTTCAAAAGAAATGTTTGGTGTATTATGTGGATCTTGCAGAAAATGATAAAACAAAATATTTGGAGATTAATACAAATTTTGCTGTAACAGCATATTAACAAATCTGGTGTTTTCATGATTTGCCGTGTCAACTAAAAATGGAAGCTAAGATATGCATTTAATTATTATGAACTAAAATTAAATGTTTAAATTTAAAATTAATTGCTGATTAGAGTTTCGGCAAAATATTACCTCATCTTTTATGATTTAAGAAAGAATATATAAAAAATGAACATTGCAGAATTTAACAAGATTATATGATTAAGTTTAATAGAAAAATGATTAGGTAATTAAAGAAAATTAATTAGGTAATTAAAGATATCATTGAATAAGAAATTACTTTAGCAAGAACTAAATAAAGAAAAAAAAAAAAATTTTTTTAATTATTTTCCAAGCTTGCATGAACATTATATACAGTTAGAATGCCATGCGAACTTGGACTTTACATGCAAAAATTAATGTTAGAATTATCATTTTTACATATATATCCATCCATCCATCGTGTTCTGCCTATCAGGCAGGTCCAACTCATGTGTCCTGCCAAAGTGTTCTATCCTGAGCTATCCTTTTCATCTCATGGTAGCTCCTGCCTGCCTTCAAATCATCCAGCATTGCTTTCCTTTTCCTTCCCCTCAGCCTTCTACCTTCATATCTACCCTCTATCACCTCCTTCAACAATCCTTCTCCTTTCAACACATGTCCGATCCATTTCTTCTATCTTTCTCTTATCACCTTAATGAGTCTTCTTTCCTCCCTCACCTGTTACAGTACTTCCTCATTACTTTGGTGTTCCCTCCAGCTTATCTTTAGCATTCTTCTCCAAATCCACATTTCAAAACTTTCTAGGAGTTTCTTTTCAGTTGTTTTCAGGGTCCATGTTTCTGCTCCATACATTACCACACTCCATATCAAGCTTTTTACTAACCTTTTCTTCAGCTTCAAGTTGAGTTTACCTGTAAGTAGTCTTTTCTGTCTCTCAAAAGCTACCTTACCCATACCAATTCTAGATCTTGCTTCTTTATTGCAATCTCCATTATTGGTTAATAAACTTCCCAAATATTTAAACTGCTCAGCTTCTGAGGTCCGATTTCCTATCGTTTGGTTCATTTGTGCTCCTTTCCTTCTTGCAATTTTCATTACTTTTGTCTTGGTCTCATTAATTCTCATTCCGAACTCTTCCACCGTTGTTGTCAAGCTATTGACCATTCTTTGCAGTCCTTCCTCAGTACTACAAACAAATGCCTTGTCATCTGCAAACCTTACAGATTTGACCAATTTACCTCCCACTCTGATTCCCTCTTCCAGATCTGAGAGTGCTTCTATTATCATTGCTTCCGCATAGATTTTAAATAACACGGAGGACAGGGAGCATCTTTGCCTGACCCCTCTCCCCACCAATCCAGGCTCCGATTCTCCTCCTGCAATGTTAACATTCACAGTCTGCCCAAGATATAGATTTTTTATCAACCTACGGTCCCTCCAGTCAATATTAATATTCTTCAATATTTCCATTAGTTTCCTCCATTGGACTCTGTCAAAAGCTTTTTCAGTCAATAAAACGAACAAACATTTCCTGATCATGTTCCAGCATTCTCTCTCCCATCATTCTCATAATACCATTAGCTTCTCTTGTTCTGCATTTTACCTAAATCCAAACTGATCCTCTCCAATGTACTGCTCAGCGCTCTTCGTTAGTCTTCTGGTTAGTATCCTTAGCATTATTTTTGATGCATGGCTGACCAAGCTTACGGTTCGAAATTCTGAACACTTGGTGGCTCTCGGTTTCTTGGGGATAGTAATCATTAGCGTGTAGCGTCATTGGGCAAAGTGTAACGGATCAAGAGGCACATTTCAGGTTTTGTACAATTGACCTCCCTAAATTCAAAAATGAAAACAAAATTTTTTTGTGACAAGTGCGACACCTTTTTCGTATGTGAAAATCGTGAAAATTGCTAGTTACCCATAACTTTTGGACACTTGCTTTCCTAGGGTTTGAGTTATCATTTGACCCCTTACAATGTACTGCTTTTCAGGAAAAATAGAAAAATTTATTTTTGGAATAAACATATACACTGTAGGTAGGTAGGTAGGTAGGTAGACTAGATAGTTTTATTTAGTAAATGATACATTAAAATCTTGTTTAGTTTTGAATGACGGCATAAAGTCACGGGATTTAAGTACTGCTCTAATGTAACCATCTCTTGAATCCTTTCCATACACTGCCCCAAACGCTTCAGTTACCACGCTAACACAGCGTTCTACACCTTAGGAGTGACATGGTATCCGGACAACAAGGGGCTCTTCAGTGATCTTATCGAGTTGTTCGACAGAGAACTGCTCCGTGAGTGGTGGTTCCATTGTGCATTCCTCCACTGGTGGAAGTAAATCTTTCAAATTCTGAGCACTTTGTTTGATCTTTGGTGGCCGAAATTCTCTGACTTGCTGTTGAGCAGGTTTGGGAGCTCGTCGAATGGTCTTGATTACATCGATGGCCAATTTCCGGTTTGCTTGATCTGCATCTGCAAGCATTGCCAGTAGAACATTTTCAGGGTGAGCCCAATATGCATTTCTTTGGATCACAGGCCATGTGACAGTCTTGCTAGCTGGTGGCAGTAATCGTAACAGCTTGATTTGCTCCAGGAAATGTTTTGGGCCATCTGTGCACCTTGGATGGCACTTGATGCTAAACCACATGGGTCCATAGTGGCACACGACAAACTGTGTGAGTGAATACAGTTCATCACTTGGCTGCGCCATCGCTACATATAGTCGACAAATTCTGCTGGCAGTTGTAACCCATCCTACATGGGAGATTGGTCAAGGCTTCTCTCGTAGAAGATCTTCATTAATGACACCAGTCCTTATCGCTTTCATCATTCTGTAGAGGTAGGCTTGGTCACGACTCAATTCAGTAAGGTCAACATCCTGGAGAGTGTGGCCATCAGCAATACATTGAATTCCTCTAGAGGAAAGTGGCAAACTTTCACATGTGGCCAAAGCTTTGCCAATTGGTCCTTTCCATTAAGTTGCAGATTCTGTTGGGCCGATGAGTTCCTTGCACAAGTGGCGCAGTGGGAGTTCATTTAAATGCAGACTACAGATGAACCAGTGCAAAGGGCGACCCAGGCGGCACTCTAGCAGGTGTATTGCTCCACTTCTGTGCCCTGTGTTTGTGGCTGTGCTGTCGGCTCCCACTGCAATTATCTTGTCTGCAATACCCATTTCTTCAATCGCATTTTGAAGTCCATCCGCAATGACAGTGCCAGTTCCTCGTTCCAGTGTCAGATGGCTTAGATAGAAGGTTCCAGGCTCTCCGACCAGCACATAGTGGTCCTCAACTTTCTTTGTGCTGTACCATTTGCTCCCCTTTTTCTCTTTGACAAGTGTCATGTCTTTCCGCCCATCAAAAAATAAAGCAGTGACTTCCACATCGTGGTAAGTTACTGCTTCCTTCAGATCCCTTCTGCCGTGCTCTCCATACTTTGTGGTGGTCAATTACGTTTATCTGATCATCAGAACTAATGATGCCATAGTCAACCAATGTTGCAGTGCTGATAGCTGCAGCAGCCCTGTTCGATACACCATACCGGTCAGCTTCCAAAGCAACAGTGGGAATCGGTGTGATGTTCCTGTCCTCCTGGGCACTACCACCCATCCACAACACTTTCACCACTGGAGTCTGCTTCTGCTTGAGCTGATTCGACCACATCTGCAGAGGATGCTACCTCTTGCCGTTCCGTTTTTCTTCTATTCTCTTCTTCTTGTCTTTCTTGCATCCGATCCCTCTTGACTTCCTTCTCTCCATCATCTGAGTCACATTCGTATCCACCCGACTGATCTGCATGATCCGCGTGGTTCTCTGGTCGATCAGAAAGGCATGCTCTCGTCGTGGAACTTTCATTTCTTTTTCACAGTGGCATGCAGACAGCTATGTCAAACAATTGATTCAGGCTTTCCTCGAACTCCTTGGTTTTTGTGGCCTGCTTGCCTTGCTTCGATGCTTGTGAGCCTTTTTCCATCAATCGGAGCAGCTTGGTCTTCACATTCTTGATTGGCTGTGATGAAATGTTAGCACGATTCCAAAGGTCAATGAGTGTTTGGCATACCTCCGGAAGAATCTCCCTGTTGCTGGTGTACTTGTTCTCCTTCAAGAAGAGGAAATGCCTTGCAACTTGCATACCGGTTGGAAGTTCAGACAGAGGAAGCTCTGATAGTGGAGAACCAAAGACAATGTGGCTGGCAGATTCCCGTGTTCTTTGCGTGCTCATTGTACCAGCAAAACTCAACAAGTATCACACAGGAACACTGAAACAAAAACACAAACGTATAAATAAAAAATATATATGATTATGAGTATATATATATATATATATATATATATATATATATATATATATATAAAAGGCTTGGTTTATTGGTAAACAATAAGTTTACCAATATATATATAAAAAATATACTGCACACACATATGTATTATGTATAAAATATCCATAGGTATATATATACCCTAAGACATATAACAAACTTATAAACAATGTAAAACACAACAAAACAAAGAAATGCGTATAATGTATATATCACAAAACGCACCTTTCGTTAGTACCTTGGGGTTTTTGAACACCCCATCCACAGAAAAAACACTTGTTTCTCTCAAGCGAGCTAGCGTAGAACTAAGAAATTCCAGGGGATGACTCACTGAGAATAATTAGAAAGCTGCCAGAAGTACCATGTCAGTCAGTGTTGCCAACTGTAATTAACAAGAATTCTGTATTTTTTACATGCGAAAAAGGTGTTCTGCTTGTTGCAGAAAATTTTGTATTTCTTTTCTGAAATCAGCTAGGTTGAGTGTACAAAACCTGAAATGTGCCTCCAGATCGCTCATGACGCTACACGCTAGTAATCATAGAGACTCATAAAGTCAGCAGGCCAGTCTCCACTTTCATACATGTTTCAACACAATACATTCACCTCCTCTCTAGCATCACCTTCAAGACTCTTCAGAAGTTCTGCTGGTACATCATCTGGTCCTGGGGCCTTGCCATTTCTTAGGTCTTTTACAGCCATCTCTACTTCTCTTTCCAATATGTCCGGTCCCATACAATCTACTTCCACCTCATCTGTTTCCTCCATTTCGATGTTATTAGGTTTGTTCTCTTTATCATACAGTTCTTCAATATATTTAATCCATCTCTTCCTTATATCTTCTGGTCTTTTCGTTTTTTTCTCTATTTCTCTCCTCTATTTCTCTCACTCCCAAGCTACTTCTTTTCCATCTATTTATGTCCTTAACTTTTTGGTACATTAAATCAGTTCTTCCTTTCCTTTCTAATTCCTCCAATTCCCTGCACTACTCTCCAAGCCACATCTCTCTTGCTTTATAAGTTTCTCTTCTCAGTTTGTTATTCAACTGTCTGTATCGTTGTCTCCCTTCTGTATTTATACTCTTCCATTTTCTTCTTCCTTCCATTTTGTCAAGCATCTCTGTAGTGACCCAGGATTTCCTTGCTTCTTTTTTCACATAACCGATATTTTCCTGTGCACTCTCCTTTATTGTATCCCTCAGTCTACACCATCTTTCTTCACTTGTCATGAATGTGGCCGTCATTTCTTTGCCTCCTTATCTCTTCATTCACCTTTCTAGCAAAAACTATCCTTTGTTCTCCCTTCAGTTTTTCAGTATCCCATTTCTTCCCTACTTTATTCTTTTTCAGAGTCTTCAGCCTCACCATATTTTCCATTACCACCAAGTTATGATCGGAGTCAGCATCTGCTCCAGGATAAGTTTTCGAGTTCTTCACTGCATTCCTATATCTCTGTCTTTCCAAAATAAAGTCAGTTTGGAATCTTTAATTGTCTTCTGGTTTTTTCCATGTGTATCTCCTTCTTTTGTGATTTTGGAACTAAGTAATAGTCACCATGAGTTCTTGCCTTCTGCAAAATTCTACTAGCTTTTCTCCTCAATTTAGTTGTTTAGATTCAAGATTGTTGCATTGTGTACTGGTGCAGGTTGTGTTGTTGTTGCAAGGTTTAGGAAGAAGACCATAAATAGTGTCCCTTTCGTTTTTTTTTAAATTTTATGCAACTGAAGCCTAAAGTAGACCCACATCAAGTCAACAATAGGACCTAATATGACCTCCAAGTCCGTAAGTTTGTTTTAGTCTGCTTAACTTAGGCTATAAGTTAAAGTAGCCCCTCAGAGCTTGGCCGTTCAAGGCTCAGCTGGGATTCTGAATCCAATCAAAATAAAATAAAATTACAGTAACGAAGTAGCATTACTTCGTTACTTTACTTAAGTAATTTTTTGGGAAGATTTTAAATAGGGGAGAGAGGGGTACAGTGGGACGAAAAAAATTTATTTTCTTTCACGAAGTTTATTGATCGAATCCTCTGAAAATTAAGTACAAAATACTTTGAAATAAAAAGAACAAAATAACACAAGATCCTTTGCGAATTCAAATTTGTTTTATCAATAAAATGCATTTGAAAGTGAAACTGAAAAGTGTTCCAGTGTGCCTCGAGTTGGGGCACACTGGGATAGCATCAGGGGCATAGTGGGACAACATTAACCAATGTTAATTGCCAATCTTCCCCTGCTTGTTTTGATTTAGTCCATGAGACAGCAATGTTCTTTTTATGGTTTCGAACTGCCATTTCATATGCCACTATTCGTGTGCATTTTGGTGAAAGTCCTTAATTCATTTTTGAGCAATTAATTAGGTACTCTTTGAGTATTTTCTCTTCTTCAGGGAAGAAAATCAACCGGGAGGTATAATTGGGTGTCATTCGAACAACTTGGCCCTCAGCAGCGTTCTTGACTTTCTGAATGTATCTGTAAAGTGCGAGAAAAAGGATAATCATGTAGCAAATGTTTTATTAATGACTTGACACATCTCGGAAATTATCTTATTATTATAGGGCCTACAATAATAGAACATAATATAGACTCACCTGAATTGTATTCCGAAGGATATTCTTCGTTTCTGCCGCTCTCCTGATGCTCCATCCATTCAAAACCATGTTCACTGCCTCTCTCATTGTTTTTCCGTCACCATCACAATTTCCGTCTCTTTTTCCTGTTTCTCACCATCAGGGCCGTTTCTAGCCATTAGGGGGCCCTAAGCAGTATACCCATTTGAGGCCCCACCCCTCCATCCACCAACTTACGCCTTACTACATCACCTCAGCACACACATACAAAAAATGGGTGTTAATAAAAAACAATTATGAAACATTTATGTCCAAAACAACAAATATGTACTTTCAGAAGACAAACAGAAAAATACTCTTCGTGAAATTCCTGAAAATTAGCTTATACATTATTTAGAATAAATGACACAGAACTATGTATAAAAAATAATGTAATTATCAACTACCAACAATTACTAACTCTACGATACAATCGTGTAATAGCTAACAGTTATACAGAACAGTTTGTATCTTCAAAATTTTTGCCTCATAGATTTTTTCTGGGCGAAATCATCAATAACATCATCATATGAAATCTCCCTGCCAACGTCCTGGTTAATGATGCCAAGGCCACTGAGGCGATTCTGCCCCATTGATGATCTGAGGTAGTTCTTGATTAGCTTCATCTTAGAGAAGCTTCTCTCGGCTGACGCTACTGTCACAGGTAGAGTGCAGTAGAGTGCAGGCAATTCTTAGTGCAACCCAGAGAGTGGGGTATAGTTCCTCCAGTTGCTTCTGATGAATGAAGGAGAGAAGCTCCAATGCAGTCATGTTGTGTGAAGGTAAAGTCGGCAAGTTCTTAATTTCGAGGGCCAGTTCTCTTCCATCAATGTCAGAGTCAGCTCCAGAGCTCAGTATCTTAGAGAGCTTTTCACACTTGCAGGACAGGTCTTCCTTGTTCATTGTGGTGAAGTTTAGGAGGACCCCAAATATGTCCCTCACATCATCTAATGTTTTGAATCTCTCATTGACCCGATGGCACAATCCACCACCACATTGAAAAATTTGACTTCCAGCCTCTTTAAGACTTCTGTAAATGGTTCGTTAGGAGCTTCGTAAGCAAAGTGTTTTTTGTGGATCTGAGCCTCTTCTCCTTCAGCACAGCCTCCACATTATTTCCTCACATATGTCCCTAGCTACGACTTGTGCTGCAACAAAACCTGTGTTTCTGTAGCTGGTGAGTGAGTCTTTTGTTTTTGTGAAGAGGTTGACTGCCATCAAACTGCATTGTAGGAAACTGCAGAAGTTTGCTCACATGGTTAACTGCATGAAGAATGTCATACCATACTACTGTGCAAATCTGAAAGCGATAAGACCCTACCTCCTCTGCAAGTGCTTGTGCTTCAGTCCTGGCTATGGCATCTGTGGCATTGTTTCTGACTTCCAACAGGGCCTCTCTGATGTTGTGGCTCTGGTATCGCACAGCCTCAATGCTCTTAAGCCGGCTCTCCCACCTGTTTCACTCCAAGACTTGAGTGTTATGTTCACGTGCTTCTAGGATTGTCCATCTCTGTGTAGCTGCTGCAAAACGGTTGTACAATTTTTGTACGTTGCCAAAGAAACTGATGGCATCTGTGAAAGCTTTAGCTGCATCAGCCACTACAAGATTCAGAGTGTGACGCCCCACATAGAACATAGAGTGCACGACAGTTCTTCTCTAATAACCTTGCCTGAACACCTTTGTTCTTGCCCTTCATGTTCGCTCCGTTGTCATATGACTGTCCTCTGCAGTCATCAAAGTGAATATTCAGTTCATCTAGTCTCTTCAGAATCAGAACTGATAAACCCAGGCCTGTACTTTCTGAAGCCTCAAGAAAACCCAAGAAGTATTCTTTTATTTCTGGTACTTCACCCATTTTAACAGTTCTGATAATAATCGACATCTGTTCTTGGTGGCTTATGTCTGGAGTGCAGTCTAAAATGAGAGTAAATTTAGCTTGTTTTATTTCTGCAACACTGGCATCCAAGATCTTCCACTAATGGACCCAATGAGCTCATTTTGAATGATGTTTCCTAGGTAACTTGAATGACTATATTGGCCACTTTCGACTCTGCTGATGTTGTTTCATCACTGGATCAAATTTGGCAAGCAGCTCAACCTCCTTCAAGAAGTTACCATTGTCTCGATTGTACAATGTAGAGGAAGACCCCTGAAAGCAAGGTTTCTCTCTGCCAGTGATGGATTATACTTACAAGACGTGTGAGAACATCTCGCCAGCGTCTTCGCTCTACCTCCATTAATGACATTTCAGTTTGGTCAATGGTCCTCCCAGTTTTAGTCGCAGGCAGATCCTTCCACGTTGCCATATCTGCATGTTCTGAACTATTTTCATGGCCTTTCAGAAGCGAACCAACGTTTATCCAGTCTGAAAGTCCATCCGTAATTAGTTTGTACGACTTCCTTGAAAACAACTTGCAGCAGAAGCAAAAAGAGCATCATTCCTTCTAGAGTACATCAGCCAGCTTCGCTTTATTTTTTCCCCATTAATTAATGTTCTGTACATGTAATGGTGATGAACGCTTCTACCGTCCTCTCTTTTAGGGAATGTGAAATCTGGACTGATTTGAAATGGTCCTCGAGACACCAGATCTGTCTTTAAGGCATCTGACAGGACAACTGGCCAGTCATACGGATCAAGCGGTGGAGCAGATCTTGGTTCTTGTTGCTCAGTAGAAATGCCTGTGTGTGGTGTTTGAAGCTGAATAGAAGATGGGCCACTTGTTGGTTCATCAGCTCTACTTCTACTGGTGTTTGAGATTGCATAGAGGATGGTCCTGCTGTTGGCTCATGATGCTCATCAGGCTTTGCTGAGGATGGCTTTTCCAAATATTTCAGTAGTGCTCCTGAGAACATAACATTACATATTCTGTTAATTTTTGCTAAAATACTCTTTCTTATCTTGTTTGAATAATTGATCTGGTGAAAAATTTGAGGTGATGTGATCCATTAAATTTCACATTTTGAAATATTATAAATATTACAGAGACTAGCTTACTCTACACGATTCCTGAGCACTTGCCTAGCTTGATAGTCTACCTAACCTAGTTGCCTGAACTGTAATCATAAGAATATACAAGTGGCACATCTCACCTGTGTTACTGGAAAGCTTTCTCCTCTATTTTCTTCTTTTCCGTTTTTCAGCTCCTGATGGATAATGTCGTTTCATTTTCCAAGATGCAGGAAGTCACATCTAGTTAACCACAACTAATCTGCTAAATAATAATAATCATGATAATAATGATGATGATGATCTACAGATCTACAGAAGCTAAGGCTAACAAAGACCCTAAGATCCACTCTAAGGTTAGCCCGAGAGAAAGGAAAGAGTAGGGGGTGAAGAGAAGAGAATAAGGGGTTAAGTAAGGAGCAACACCTATCACTCGTGGGTTAACATTCATTCAGAAAAAGAGGAAAAAAGTCTCACCATCATCATCCGCCGGCCACTGCCGACAAGTCAAAAAAATAGTCGGAGAAAATAGGAGAGGGGTGAAAGATGAAAAGAAGTAAAATAAGAACGCTTACAAACCATGCAAACACAGTCTTAACTCACTGTCATACCATGCAAACTACAAACATGCAAGGAAAGAGTTACAGACATGCAAAAAAAAAAAAAAAAAAAAGATAAAGTTAAACAAAAAGTGGGTTAGTTTACGCTACGAGCTACATCTACGTTCGTGTTAGTCTAATTTTTTTTTTTTTATTGCTGGCATCACACGCTGGCATGTCACAAGCTGGCATTTATCGTCAACAGACTCATCCTCGAGCACCACCACCAGAGCTCCTGTTGTTAACTTTCTTTTTTAATTTTAAACAACGTTAATATTTTTAAAATGTCTGTCAAGACGGTTCTTAAACACATTAACGCTGGTAGAATGAACGACTGACGCGGGAAGATTATTCCATTTATCAATTACTTTAACGTAAAGAAGTTTTAGCGATATTAGTAATGAAACGTCTGCCACGCAACTTAATCCGTTATTGCGAGTATTACTATTATCGAAAGTGAACAATTGTCAAAATTTACGTTATCGATGTTATTAACGATTTTGAAAACTTCAATAAGCTCCCCCCTTAATCTCCTAGTTTCGAGTGAATACAGTCTAACTTTAATCCTATCTTCATAAGGCTTATTGCGCAATGACGGAATAAGTTTCGTGGCACGACGCTGAACCCTTTCTAACCTATCAATATCCTCACGCAAGTACGGGCACCAAAACTGAACGGCATATTCTAAATGAGGCCTGACTAGGGACTTGTAAAGGGGCAATATAATATCCTTCGATTTAAATTCGAAATTACGCGCTATGAAGCCTAACATCCTATTAGCTTTTGCGCAAGACTCCAGGCACTGGTTCCTAACCTTTAAATCCTTAGATACGCGTACGCCTAAATCTACTTCCTCGTCAACGCTCGCTAACTCCCTATCATCCATCGTGTACGTGTAATTATTGTTGCGAGAACCTATATGCAAAACTTTACATTTGTCTACGTTAAATTGCATCTGCCACTTATCTGTCCACTCCATAATCCTATTGGTGCTCTTCCAATATGTGCTCTACCTTAAAATTTACATTCCAATACGTGATCTACCTTAGATTATTCGGATTAGCAGCAGGTACGTTAGTTAGCCTTATAAGGACTAACTAACGAAAATATCACGACTTAAACCTAACCAATCGTCAAGGGCGTTAGTTGACCTAACGATTGGTTAGGTTAAGTCATGATATTTTCGTTAGTTAGCCTTATAAGGCTAGTTTCACGGTAGAGCACGTATTGGAATATGGTAGATCACAGTTTCGCGGTAGAGCACATATTGAAGAGCACCATCCTATTTACATCGTCTTGGATCCTATTTCTATCGTCCTCATTAACAACCTTAACCGCCTATTTGTATCGTCCGCGAATTTGACACGTTACTAGTGAATCCTACATCTATGTCGTTAATGTAAATTACGAATAGCAATGGGCCTAACACTGAACCCTGTGGGACACCGCTACCTACATCTAACCACCCGGATTCACTACCATTAACTACGACCCTCTGCCTCCTAGCACGAAGCCATTCTTCTAACCAGTTAGCTACCTGACCGAGGCGTATACCGTGCGCTTTAAACCTTCGCAATTAGTCTCCTATGCGGAACTGTATCGAACGCCTTTTTAAAATCTAAATAAATAACGTCAGCTGCTCTATGCCAATCGTATTCGCGCACTATTTCGTTATAAAATTTCTAACAAATTAGTTAAACAAGATCTATGGCGTCGAAACCCATGCTGACTACTATTAATCAAATCTCTACTTTCTAAGTGATCGATAATACGATCCCTAACTACGGATTCCAAAAGTTTACCGACAATTGACGTTAAGCTAATGGGCCTATAATTGCTAGCTACTGCGCGGTCGCCTTTTTTAAAAATAGGCGTGACGTTAGCTAATTTGAAATATTCAGGAATAATCCCCGTTTCGAGTGACTGATTAAAATCTTCGTTAAGGGGCCTACGATAACTTCTTTCAAATCTTTTAAATGTCTGGGATAAAAAGCGTCAGGGCCTGGAGCCTTCCTAACTTTTAGCCTATCGATATAATGCGCAATCTCAGCCTCGTAAACAATTATTTCATCCAAAATAGTCTCGCTACTAAATGGAACGATATCGTCAACGTCGGGGACATTATTTACGTCTTCTACGGTAAAAACTGTCGCAAAAAAGTCATTGAAAATACCCGCCATCGCCTGAGCGTCAGAAGCCAAAGCGCCATTAACATCCACTAGAGGGCCTATGTTATCTTTTACCGGCTTACGATTATTTACGTATTCAAAAAACTTTTTTGGATTAGGTTTACTATCCGCAGCTATAAGTATCTCTAAATTACGCTTAGCATTCCTAACTGATCTTTTAACCTGACGTCTAAGCTCGATATATCTATTAAAGTTAGCTACCTGGCCATTGCGCTTACTAAGTCTATACGCTCTATTACGCTCGTTTATAAACTCTCCTATTTCCCTACTCCACCACTTCGGCCTACCACGATTTCTAGCGCGCTTGGGCCTACGAGGAATAAACTCCCTTTCAATATTCTTAAAACTTTCTTTAAATACCACCCAACGCAAATTTGTGTCATTGCCCATAAATAAGTTATCCCAGTCCACTACTCTCATCCTATCAGCAAAACTATCAAAATTAGCCCTACGAAAATCAGGGACTTCTATTACGTTACTATCCTGTGTGGTTTCTATCAATAACTTAAACCTAAGAATTTGATGATCACTACATCCTAAACTCTCGCCTACTTCTAAACCTTCGACTATATTCTCGCCGTTCGTCATCACCAAATCTAAAATATTGTCACCGCGCGTTGGTTCGGTAACTAACTGTCGTAGAAAGTTATTGTCCATAAACTCAACCAATCTCAAACCCTCCTCATTACCAGTAAAATTCTCGTAATTAACATTAGGGCAGTTAAAGTCTCCGACAATTATACTATTCCGATTGTCAATAAAATTACCAAGAAGTGAGTAAAATCTAGTATCTGTATCGAGGGGTTGAACGGGAGGTCTATAAACAACAACAAAATTAAAACTAATACTACGCGCCCTAACTTCAACACATATCGCATTAATTGCTGCCGGAAAATCTAACTTAACCTCGATAGCCCTAAGGGAATTACGAATGTACAGCAAAACGCCTCCACCAAACCTATGTAACCTATCACTAGTAAAGAGTTTAAAACCCGGTATATCAAGCTACCCCAACAAGTCCCGAGTCACGGTATTTAACCAAGTTTCAGTGATAGCAACTATATCATAGTTGCCGGAATAAATTATCGCCTTAAATTCATTTAATTTATTTCTAATACTACGCGCGTTACAATAAAAGACGTTTAAGTTATTTTTTACCACGGGCCCGCGTTTTAAACTATTTATCACGTCGGGCCCGCGTTTCCCGGACCCACAACGTTTAAAGAAGACTTCGACCTATACAGCTTTCGCACGTTTTCGTCTATTAACCTACCTAGCCTAGCATTACCTATTTCATTAAAATGCACCCCATCTTTTATAAAAAGACTAGGATCACTGAATTCGGACCACAGCTTTACGAAGGGTACATTTTCCTCAGCACAAATCTCTTCTAATTTATTATTCAAAAATATTGTTTTTGACGTAATCCTAAGACCCAACCCGTGCCTAGGGGTAATACCTAGAACTAAAGACCTATCTGACCTCGCCTTCAGTGACCTAATTAACCCCCTATATCTCTCCAAAAGGTCAGGCACTCTCGTATCGGGCCTATACGAGTCGTTGCCTCCTACCATCGTCACCAACATTGAATGACGGGAGGCAACGTCAACCCTATCCACTTCGTCTCTAACTCTGTCAACCCTGGCCCTTGGGAGACAGACCCTCCTCCTCTTGGTTGGATGCCGTTTAACGAACTCTCTGTCCATGTGGCGCACTAAAGAGTCCCCGATTAAAATAGTTTCCCCCTCATTCACGTCCCTTTCCAAATGGGCGAAAGGGTTCGAAACCTCGATAGGGGGGGAATTCCTATCACCTAACGTACGCGGCCTAGCTCCACCCTTAACCTCTCTAAATCCCTCGCTATCTACTACTCTCGGACTAACCTTAACCCCTTCCTCAACTCTATCTAACCTTCCCGACAAGCTACCTAAACTAGAAACTAGGTTACGCACCTCACCTTTCAAATTACTAACGTCTTCAACGTTAGTATTGGTTCGGCCTACGTCAACCGTAGCCCTACCCCTGCCCTCATCAAGCGTTGCAAGTCTTTCCGCTACCTCACGTACACTGCGTTTTATGTCAACTAATTCCCCCATGAACTCGCAAAAGAAACAGACTGATCTATCGGTAATCGCCACTGGACCGCCGTTATAATCCTTAAATTCCGAATACCACCGGTTTACCCTACACCTAACACACGACGCTTTCTGCGACGGCATCGCGCGGTTAAAAATTAGTTTAAACCGTCACAGGTATAAGTTAAATTAAGCCGGCACGCTATGAAAACTTCTAAATCGTTAAAAACCACTAATATTCAATTACTTAACTATAACAACGTAAATTTAAACGCAAGTATATAAAATTCAAAACTATCCAAAAGTAAAATTCTCAGCAATATACAAAAGTAGATGCAAAATCAGAGAGCTCAGGAAATGCGTCCGTTCAAATAATCAGACCATTTAGGTTTTAACCAACAAAATTCACATTATCTGAAAAAGATGAGAAAAGAATTAATAAACTTGAAAACATAACGAAAATAATCCTGGGTTTTAAAGTGTTACAAACTCTTAATAATTAGTAAATTAGTGAAATAATGGGAGAGGGGGGTATGCAACAACGGGGGGGGGTTAGCCCCAAGTTGCATAAAGAGGGATGAGGGGGTTTTGGGGGAGAGGGAGAATGACCTCCCCAAAAGGGTAACTCAGGCACCGAAGGTGCCCTCGCCGTAGGCGAGTTTGCGAAGCACAAGCAGTGCCCGTAGGGCAGTGAGCCGAAGGCTCTGCTTGTGTATTTAAAAATATTTGAAAATATGTAGTTATAATTACAAAATACATCAATAATAATGTATTTAAATATTCTGAAAAATTATTTAGAAGTACAGTATTTAAATGCAAATTACATTTAAATATGTATTTAAGTATTTATCAAATACATTACTGCCCAGCTCTGAGCATAAATATTATTTTTGGGAACCACTTTTTAATTTTTGTACTTGAGTACTTTTAAAGTCCGATACTTTTTTACTTTTATTTAAGTAGTTCTAAATAAGGTTACGTTTACTTTTACTTGAGTAACTTTTTCCCCAAGTAAAAATACTTTTACTAAAGTAACATTTTTCAGTACTTTGCCCACCACTGTCTGCTAGTATGAAGATCGGACTGGCACTGAAGCTGGTATAGTTGGTCTCATGGAATTGTCATCGACTGGCTGTAGGTGCGTATGTACAGTCGAACTTATCGTTAATTAGTAGCTGGTATCCATGCTCTGTACAACATAACACTACCTGGATCATAGCATCACTGCTGGAATACATTTAGGCTAAAAACTGTTATGTTTAATAATTTGTCTACGTGATGCAATTAATATGTACAAGGGTGTAGCCATTTACCGCCCACCAACTGGTAACGTACCAACTTTCATTACAAATATCCATAGAATTCTAGTCTCCAATTATATTGGTAACAATTGTGTTATTACTGGAGATTTACGTAAATAGTGATCTCACAAAAGAACATTCAAATAATAATGTAAGCTTCCTTCACAACATCATGACTGCAAGTGGTTTTAAATTTGATATTACAAAGCCAACTAGACTTTACAATGATATAAGAAACTCGATTCTGCTAGATCAGATCTGGGTGAGGTCCCCGCTTGACTGCCTATTGGGTATAACTATATTAATACCACGGATCACTTGCCAACGTACACCTTGTTAATTACTCATTTCTCAACAATTGTAAATATTAAACGTAATAATACGCTCTTTAAACTACGAAAAACTGATATTATTACCAACCAGACAAACAAAAATTACTGTAATGAACTTAATGTAATCATTAGAAAAGGAAATGCAAATCATTATTGTTCAAAAATTGACGAACAAAAATCCAATCCAAAAAGCCTATGGAACACTCTTAACACAAAGGTTAAAACAAATCCCTTGTGCTCCCTCACACAAGGTGAGAAAGCTAATGAATGAGTCAGTAACACTAGATATATTCCCTGACAGTCAAAGGAAGCCAGAGTATGCCCTCTATTTAAGTCAGGAAACCCAAACACTCCACCCAGTTATCGCCCCATTTCCTTATTGCCAACTTTAAGTAAAGTACAAAAATCGCGTACAATAAACCTACTAAATTCTGAAACGTTAAGGATCAGTGGGATGGTCTGCGGCAAGAAAGTGCTCTATATATATAGAGAGAGAGAGATAAGAAAAATAAGCTTAATGTGCTATATAGATTATCTTATTGCTTATACATTAATCGGTGTATTATTTCTTTAAACTATGCCTATGTATGCGTCTTAATAAGATGGTTGTTTGCGGGTGCACTCGCATCCAGTCTTAAAGGGTATACAGGAGTGCTTGACATCATTCAACGGCGTGTATTTTTCTGTGCATAACAATTGAGTTATGGACCTTTATCATAGTAGTAGCTGACTATGGGTTAACGGAGAAGGTGAATGGTAAGAATTACCTCATACAACAGTGCAGAATGGTTCGACGTACGCTTAGTTTTGATATACTTTGATAAGTTTTTACTCCTATTACAACGATGCCCTACTAAAGTTCATAGTATGACGTCACCCACACCCACGTGTGTGTGTGTGTGATATATATATATTTTTTTCAAGTTTAGGTTAGGTTACTTTTGCGTGCAGAATGAGGTTAGATTACTCTATATTCAGAGGAACATTTTTTTTTTGTGGAAGGCACCCTACACCCTTATCTTATCACTCCCACCCTCTTTGAGAGATTAAAATTTTTGCTTTCTTCCCCTTTCCCCCTCCCCCTTTCCTCATCTACTGCTTCGCGCCCATATTACCTTTCATCAGGGCCGCCGAGAGGGCAGGGAAGCCGGGTTAAATTCCCGGAGCCCCCACCTCTAGGGGGCCCGGAAAGAGGGGACATAAAATCTAAAAATATTAATAAAGTAATTGATTAAATAACAGAAAGGAAATATAATTAATGAACATACATTTTATAGAGATTATCATACTGTATGTTTTGAATAGTGACTTGGACATATAATCAGTTTGCTTGTTATGCACACAAAAACATTCATAATAAAATACTGAGTAAAGAGGGGGGCCCAGTAGTATGGGCGCAAAATGGACGAGTGCAATGCAATGTTGCAAATAATTATCAATGTTGCAAAGGGGAGGGGATGTTGCGAGGGTGGTATGCAAAAAGGGGAGGGGGTTGTTGAAAGAGGGGTCTTGCAACAATGGGCTTATCCCCAAGTTGCAATGAAGGGGGAAGCTGTGGGGGGAGAAGGGAGGATGACCTCCCCCAAAAGGGGTAACCTTAACCTAAGAGAGAGAGAGACAGAAAGGAGGAGGAGGAGGGTCTTTTGGGGAGAGGGTGGGATGTCCTCACTCCCCAAAGGGAAACCCTAACTAAGTCTTAACCTAAGAAGGAGAGAGAGAGATGTTTCATCCACCGGAATCAGCCGCATAATGAGCGTCCAGGGGATCCGCAGCTGTTATATAGAGGGTCTGGAGTTGCCATATACCACTCTTATTACATGGAGGGGGTTGCCAGAGAGCACTATTTATTTTAATTATAGTTATATATAGATGAGTTGCCAGAGAGCACTTTATTTATGGAGGGTTCTCAGGCAGCACCATTTATTTATATATGCAGGGTTACCAGACAGCACCATTTATTTTAATTATATTATTTATTAAAGGCAAGAGCTAGGGAGACGTTCTCCTTAATATGGCTCAGCAAAAGGACTAATTAAAACACTATTTATTTAATTAACAATAAAAGAAATACACTTGACTCATTATATTAATCCATGGCTTAGCAAAAGAAATAAATAAAACACCAAATTGACAACGGAAAATAACAGTACATTTTATATGTACAACCAAAAGAATTAAATGAGAAGTCTATATTTTTTATATTATTTTAATTAACAATAAAAGAAAGACAATTAATCCGAAATGAATGAAAAAACAAATGACAGAAAATACAAGCAAAAAATAACAATACACACTTTAAAGGCTGTGTGTATATATATATATATAAGCACACCGGACAAAAAATTTCACCCCTCTCAGAATGTACCTAATAACGTGTGACGGCGCCTCTGGCCTGATAACCGCACGAATCCGGCGAGGCAGAGAGACTCTACGAGGTTGTGCATGTACTGAACATCGATTTGCTGCCACTCGTTCATCAGCCGGTCCCGAAGTTCCGCCAGAGTCCGTGGGTGTCTATTCCTGCACATCACTTTCTGTTTCCAGCCTGAACAACACCTTCGACGCATTCAGGATTAAAGGCTTCATTGGACCTGCGATGTACTCGTCGCCTCCCATCATTGGAGAACAAACAAAAACGGGACTCATCGGACCAAATTACACGTTTCAATCTGCCGCAGTCCGGTTTTTGTGCCTCTGAGCCCATTTATAACGTGCCTATTTGTGACTTGCTGTTAACAGCGGCCTCTTCCGTGGTACCCTGCTCCAGATGTCCATCGCATGCAGTTCTCGTCGCAATGTCCGTTCGGAAATTGGTCGCTGGAGAACCATTGGTTCTTTGAGCAATTGTTCTCTGGTTTGAAAACGATTTGCAGTTACTAGACGAGAAACATGGCGGCGGCCCCTATTGTCGAGAATTGTTTTCCGGCCACAGTTACGCCGTCGATTGTCAGTTGATTGCGAACTACACCACTCTTTGTAAACTCGCTGGACAGTACGCGTTGACACACCAACAAATTGGGCTACTTCAGACATTTTGTGTCCGTGGGCTCTGCCAAACACGATGGCTCCTTTTTGCCACTGAGTAACGTCTGCCTCACGATCCATTTTGCAGACTATATCCAACACACACTTTGTTCTTCACCACCTCACGAAACAGATCTGATCCTGTGTGCTACGTCACCGCTACTTGTCACTTACCAATGCTACATCAGCGCCCTCTGTGTGACCTTGAACTTCCTACTATCGGTGCTATTAGGGGTGACTAATTTTTTGTCCGGTGTGCTTATATATATATATATTATATATATATAATATATATATATATATATATATATATATATAAAATACCAACTAAATTTGTTCAAAAGATACGTGTACTATTTTGCAACACAATAAAATAAAAATTTTAGTGGTGGATTCCATACCATGTTTCGGATTCCATGTTATACTGTAGGTCTAAAGTGGAGTGAAAAACATAGATTACATTCAAACACACGCTCCCTGTGTGCCTATTGTGTACGACACGTTGCTTGATGACTGCGCATCGTGCTTGCTTGCTGCATGACTGTGGCTTATCATGATGTGATGAACAAGAGAAATGTAAACAGAAAGGGACCTCCAGAGAGTCAAAGTGAGTAAATTGGTTTACAGAAGAGGGTATGAGAGAGGTGTCTATTTACTTTTGTCAAACCTCTGTATATAAGAGCGGTTCTCATTTTCGTACAATTTTTTCATCCATCTTAATATTCATTCTTTTGATTTGAGAATCTATATATACACATTTATATTAAATTCTCATATGAAAAACAGGTTTAATAATATGCAGTAGATATACTAAGCCGTATATTAAATTTGGTAATAAACAATTATAAATATTCTCATAGAATAACTGATTTTCACATTATGTTGAAACGAGAAGGATCGGAGGCAGGTAAGCGTAAGGTTCACATGTTTTGCCCGACGCTGCGATCGACCCAAATTCTTCACCAAAAAGACACGGTTTGCCTCCGCTCACACCAAATATTGTTTTCAATATTATTATTACTAATGAAGTAAAAACTAAATTTAAATTCTATTATATACAGAGAGAGAGAAAGTTAATTCTCGAAAAACTGAAGACGGCACACACACACACACACACACACACATTATTGAGTTTATTTCGATCAGAAATCAACTTAAAAGATTTGACTCGTGTTATACAATCTTTTCGTTTTAAAGAAACGCATGTCGTGGATCTGAATACGGAGGTAGAAGTTTTACCGAGCAGTCAACCCAGCGATTGCCATATTACGTACTGTGATTTCACGAAGGTCAAGCTTATCGCCCCTCCTCTCCAATTGGACTGATGAGTAGTTGGCTTCTTTTACTATCCACCTAATAGTTGCAATTTCTCAGTGTTAAACTTCATATAAAGACCAACGACTTCTCCTAAAACTTACTAAATATTTTCCCTGTCCCATCCTTCATGCATTAAAAAGTTCTACTTTATTGGTAACCTTCGATTAGCATCCCCCAATTGTTCATTCTGACGAAGGTCAAGCTTTTTTTACTCCGCCTTAGACCTTCAGTTTAACGTGGAATCCGAAACGCCAGCAACACAGCGTCTTAACCACTAGGTAACCCGGGTACCATTTATCTACCAACCAATTGTGAGGAAGGATGATCGTTTACCGCGCGCCGGCTGCCGTCACCGGGTCTCGAGCCCGGATGAACTCTGAAACTATTATTTTTATTATACTTCATTTTGTGCAAAAATGACTAAATCCTGTTGTATCTACAAAAACATTCTGCTTGTAGAGAACTTCGAGATTTTTAATTTTTCTACTAATCTTTGTGTCATCGGATGTTACTGCGATGTCTCTGGTAATGATCTATGTCAGGATTATGAAGAGTAGCTGCGCTAATAATGTTTCCTGTGGTACTGAGCTGAGGGACTCTGATGAAGATATTCCTGTAACGACTTGCCGCCGCTCAAATTATATGTCCATTTCGCTATCCAAAATGGGAAAAGTTGAGGATCGAGTAGTGTGCTTCCAAATATTAATGCAAAATATCGTCGTGACAGAGCGTGCAAGTGAACAATTCAATCATACACCTTGAGATGTAAGCAATGAAAATAAATCTACGGAGAGAATGAACCGATAAAGACACCATTAGTTGTGAAGGCGACCAATCAGGACGTCCAAAGCGTGGGTCCGTTATATCGGTGTTATGATTGGTACACAAATTTAACACAGTCCCGCCCAGTTACTTTGACAACCAATCAGCAAACTTACGAAGCCCCTATTAGTCTTTTGGGGGTAGTGCTTGGGGATCATGCATATAAGAGTATTTTCAGCTGGAACTCACAGCAGTTATTTTCACCAGTGAATAAACAAACACATCCCCTCCGTCACGAGTCATTCACAAGAACTTTACAGTTTCGGATTTATATGAAGATGGAGACACTGTCCGCGCTGTCTACAATTAATCCTTTTAACCCAACCGATCGGGACGGATTATTTCCAACGCAAACCGTTGATAATATTTACAATGACGCTCCGTTTGATCCGACGCAAGGGAATGCCGTGGAAATGTAAGTATTGATGTGCCTGTAATTTTATTTTTTTTAGCCATTTATTCGCGAACTTATTATTTTGTGTGCTTTCATTAGGAGAAAGCTCTTGAGCACCATTTTATGTTTCGATTATTTCATCACATATATATATATAATATATATATATATATATATATAATATATATATATATATATACAGTATATATATATATTGGAGCGTTGTAGTAATTCATCTCATTATATTTTATTGTAAAATGCTTCATTAAAATAGTACGTATCACCAATTATAGATTATTTTGCAATTAATATTATGCTAAAGTCCTGTTTTGATCAAATTCGTTAAATTTTTTCATAATATTCCTTTACAAGTTTTAAATAATTTTATAAATTCCATAATAAATAAAATGTTATTCGGCATTTTCTCTTCAAGGAACTTCTCTGAGCGGTTCGAAGATATCTTCACATTGTAATACTCTGCATAAGTTTTAAGCAATTGGGTTTTTTATTAATATAGATTCAGTATGAACTAATCAAATTATTTATTCTTTCTCCTTTAAAGGTCCGATGAGGATTTTACTCGTGTTATACAGTCTTTTCGTTTTGAAGAAACGCATGTCGTTGACCTGAGTACGGAAGTAGAAGTTTTACCGCACAGTCAACCCAGCGATTGCAATATCATTAACGAAATAATGTAAGTTTTTCTTTTCTTATATTTCGAGCTTTTTTTTCGGGTAAGACGCAATGTATTTTCATTAATTTATTAAATGAAAGAATTCATGTTTTTAGTACAATAATCAATTAGTTTCCATTAAATACGCTACAGAATACACAAACTAATATTATTGGGTGCAATTATTCATTGTATATATATACGAACAAAACATACTATACGAGTGCGCACAATCGGGAAACGGCTTTTTATCTGTCTGCATACCATTTTGTCGTTCCGTTGAGTGTGATACGGGTCGAAAAATTTATAAATTCCTTACCACGTGACATATGCATGAGAAATGAAAGGCAGTACAGCCCGCAAGTATTACTAAAATATCCTTGTAGCCGAAAGGGATTTCATACAACTTCAGGGATATGCAGTTGCTCGAGAAATTTTACAATAACAGGGTCACTCCAGGGTTGGTTTGGTTGGTTTGCTCATTGTATCAGTTGCTCGGAGACATTAGCACCGGACTGGACCTCCGAGTGAATTAAAATTGTACATATGGTCCCTATTTTTAAAATAGATTGCAAACCAATGAATCCCTTCACTACCAATAACATCTGTATTCACAATAAGACTACCGCAATCTCTCGTAGTTAGCAATTTCACTGTTTCATTCTTCTCAAACACCGATAAATTTGGAACGTGTGATTCGTTCACTATTCATTACTCTCTGAAGTGTATTCGCATCCATTTTAAAAGTCAGTGACAACGCTCCTAAATCTGTCAACTTATATTAGGGCTTGTGACTCGAGGTATACTATACTAGTACACTAATAGGCGCGTCTATTGGCTTGGCGAATTCCAATCTGAGATGTTTCCACTCTGTTGTGGACTTAAGTATGTATTTACACTAGCAGATAAGTTAGGTGTGATGTCAAACGGATAAAGGTTAAATTGATCGATGAATTCTTTTTGCGTTATCCCAAACCCGAGCTCATCACAAGCACCTGCAATGAGTCAGATTACTATATGCTCTCGCGCAAAGCGGGAACACAGCTTCTGACGAAATAATCCATATCCATAGCCCGCCCAACGCAACGCCATTGACGTATAGTTATATTTTTAAGGCCGAAATTCTCGAATTTAAAGGCATTCTTCATATTTTCCATTCACCGAAGCATGGTCCTGCATTCCAATTAATATCCTTTTAGGTAGAACTCCCAGGGCATGTTTTCTATCTGTTTCGAAGCTAACCCTGCTGGCACCGTGTATAGTTTTGATCTGTGCTGTTAATTGGCTATTTTATTGTAACATTTAGGAAGTTTTTCTCAATTTCTAATTCTTTAGGCGAACTTAATTGACACGACTTAATTTCACTCGCCTTACGCGTAGGTATGTCTCCATAATGTGAATCACAACGGGTTTTGCTCCCTCTTCTTGATCAGCTCCAGATTTAAACAGATCTCAGGATTCGTGCGGGTGAGCTTTATTTTCATATCCACCCCATTCACAAGCAACTTCTCCTGGAATGTGAAGTCTGTATGCACGTCCAAAACATCATATACTTCTTTTTAGAATTTTTAAATTTGTCCTTTATACTACTTTCGTCTTTAGCTTGATAATAGCCCTCGGCACTTAAAAAGGTATCCTTCGCTTCTTTGGAAAAGTTCAGCACATTTTCCAGATAGGCTCGTAGGTGATAGTACCCCGTTCCTGCCGATATGTTGACCTGATTTAAATATACATCACACTGGTTGAATATGGAGTGCAGAAAGTTTGTTTCAGGGTATACAGCATATTTGTCACCGCAGTCCGTTCCATGAGAATGGGCTATACGTAGTTTAGCGTACATGTGCACACAGCTTGGGTCAAAATAAGGGCCTGAGCTGGGTATCACGAATTCTATTGGAGCACTCGGGGAACTAATTGTGTTTAAAGGGTTAATTGTAATAAAGTCACTGTGCTCAATAGAAACTTGAGTTGGAGGCATATCAAAGAGGGACAGCTCCGATTTACAACATTGTGAACTACACGGATGGATGAAGCGTGCCATGACGAGTCAGAAATAGTACCACTTCTCTCGACAAGTAGTAAACAGTCTATGATTCATGAGATCAATGTCCTTAGCTTATATCAGTCAAAAAAATGGTCAACCATAGGTTTCATTCGCTTAGAACACTTCTTTTTATATCCTTTTACGTTTAACGCCACGTGCTGGTGATCCCTTCTTCCGGACAGCCTCTCTTCTTCCCACCACCACGCATTTTTCTCTTTGCATCTTTGACGATTTCGTCCCGTGTACTCTTTAAGTGTTTTTTTTAGAGCTTCTTTAGGTTTAGCCCCAGCCAATATGTCTTCTGCCGTGTTAAGACCTGATTGTAGCGCTTTCCTCCCGAGGTATCTGGCACCCTTCTTCAGCAAGGGGACAGTACGTAGTAGAAAAAATGGATCCAAGTCCACTACGCTGGTATCTCACACCTCGATAGACTGTGAAAGGCTTTCTGTCCATTATAACTCAGTGCGTCGAAAGTGCAGCTTCACTGTTAAGCTCCCATCACCGAATGGGAAATTTTTTCCAATCGTTCTTATATATATTGAGATGTTGGTTATTAGATTAGTCGCGACATTCACATAATGGGGCCTGTCATATGTAATACTCATGCTCTTCCCTATGGTTGGGAATGTGCAATGCGCAGCAGGCCTGGGTATCCCCAACAAACTGGTGCTCCGCTATATTGCTGTAAATATAGCACATGTCTGGGGTGTATATCCATCACCAATTTCTCCAATTTCATCTGATACATTAGCTGGACAAGTCATGTTGTGCCTCGTGAAAGGTATCTCTTTGAAGGCTGATCGATATCGCCCTCGGTTATAATCTTGAACAGTCCTTTGTCTTTAATATTTCTGTTAGCCTGTGATTTTAGGGTCAGAGTATGTACAGGGTTTTCTTTGTTTACGATTTCGTATACTAAATCATCCGTAAGATTTGAGTTTTTTAAACTTACGTTTAAGTCTCTCACAACATCCTCAGCCGCACCATAGCAGCACGGACCTAGTGTTACTACCGCACTGTAATACCGTGCATCCCCAATCCGGGCGATACGTATGGTTTCATCCCGAGTTACCCCGGCTTTTTCACACTCATTACAGTCTCTAAGAATCGTAAAAACGGGTTCTTTATAATCAATATTTAAAAAGAGGGTATCCAGCTGAATTTCGCATATCCCCACCTCATACGAATCACGACCCAATTCAATGGGCCATGGAGTTCTGTTACAAAGTTGGCCAGGTGTTGTTAGGATGTACAGACGGGGACGAGGAGGCGCCATGTTGCATACTATTTAAGCTTCATTATTGCATCAGCTTTTATATAGGTGTTGAAGCTTTCTGGGTACCCTAGCCATTTCACCAGGTACATTTTTCTCTTTCCTGAACCTTTGCTTCCTAAAATTTTTCAATTTTAAACACATTTTTTCCTAAATTAAATGTCACTTTCTGCAACTCCTCGCGGTAAAAGCCTCCTGCGATTTCTTCCCCATTCAAATCTTCAACGTAATACACATTATCTCGCCTTTAGGTCTCATAGCCCTAACTTTAAAAATCTCACGTGTCCAGCCTTGCTCAAATCCCTTCGCGAATTTATTTCCCGAACGCGACAGCCTTACATAATCATTGATTTTGAAACGCGCAGAGTGTGGTGGTGTTCCATCTCTTTCACATCAGGCTCTGTGGCGTACCTCTTTCTAAAATCTCGTTAGGTGTTGTCCCAATCGTGCGATGGTGTGTTGTAGATGAGGCCAATGATTCCAGAATGTCTATAAATCTGTATGTGTTTTTATGTGTAAAATAGCGGTGCATGCGTTCCTTTATGGTACGTTGAACTCTTTCAGCTAAAGAGGCCTTATGTATAGAATTGGTAGTGTAGTAGCTGATATTAAACTCTGTCAACATGTTCTGAAAAGCTCGGCCTATAAATTCTTTCCCCATATCCGTACAAAAATAGCCAGGAACCCTGTTTTCTTTCAACATCAACGTTTTGGTGGCTTTAGCAACTGTTTCAGGCGATTTATTTTTCAGAGGAATTAGCCACAGATATCTAGAGAATACATCTATTATGAATAGGATGTAGCGGTAACCATCGTTATACACTGAATATCTTTGCATGTCTGTTAAATCTGCTTGCCAAATAGAGTCAATCGATGCCGCTGTTGTCTTGGCTGTTTTAAACCTTTTTCTCACAGGCTTATGAAGTGTATAAGCGTCCTGCTCCCGCAAAAACCTCTCATCTTTTTTCCCTACTCCATCATTGTAAACACTTCTGTACAGTCTATCTACGCCTCCGTAGGAGGCTGGGCTAGAAATGTCATAATAACGTCTTAATATGTTAGCCATTTGCGTATTTTAGAGGCACGTGGGTAGGGATGACCGTTGTTTAGCCTCTTCTTTCTCCTCTTCAGAGGTGTACCGCCGGGGTGATGGCGTTCTCAATTGTGGCACATGCGATGCATGTTCCAAGTCTTTTAACCTGTTCAGGTTTCCTATCATCGCTTTGGTGATATTTATCTGTTGTAGTCTTGCTTTAATATGCTTTCATCTTGATGGTGAGGGCCTATCACATTTTCTCACCAGATCATGGACGAAGTCTACGATATTCGACCACCTATACCTTTCCTCCTTCCACAATGATCTCACCTGTATTGGTCAACTCTATGTTTGGGTCCTCATTCAATAGATTATAAAGACTTAAACCTTTATTCCTCAATGTATGTGGGAGGGTGCTTTTTAATACATGCTCGATATGTTGTGTGGCCGACCCTTTAATCTTTGGTTGGTCAGTTCTATCGTTGGACACAGGTCCTATGTCACCATGCCCATCGTTTTCTATGCTGTGCCTAATAACCACGTGGATCTCTTTCGGATTCTTATAATTTTCGTACTCGTGATGAAATTTCTGCAGAGCTTCTTGGTATAAGATTCTTTTCTCATCAGGTGGTTTTTCACTGTTTAATAGGGCTAACAATTTGCTTTCCTTTCTTTTAAGCCTGCCTTTCCGGGGTTCTAGAATCGTGACTGGATTCTTTGAACTTTGCAGTGAAGCATACACCTCGTGTGGAATCACTACCACTTTCTACATTATATTAATCTAGTCAGTAAAGGACCCAAAACTGAAAATAAGATGGGGAGGAATGACCCTCCTTTTTGTACAACAATTCGTTTGTCCTTCCCCACAGTTTGGCTTTTACGAGCGAGTGTATGTATTATGTTCTTGTAACGGCGTAGGCGAGCCTTCTGAGGGGATTTCATTGATACATTGCAATCTATAACGTTAAGACAGATTTCACAGATGCATTTTAAAAAGTCCGAGTCGAAATTTTTAACACACATCTGCATTGCCCGGGCAGTCGATGATAGATTTTTATTAATTCATGGTATTTCTTTAGCCTCTTTGTCATTCTGGAATATACACCGTTTCAGGCTCGTTTGGAAATATATTCGTTCTTAGAAGCACCCTAAACGTGTTTCGCGGATGAAGGTCACAAAGCAAATATCCGTAACGCTGGCTTGTAGCTTCTTTATAAACTTCCAAAAACTCCTTACGCTGATTCGGGAACATTTGATTGGCTAATACCCCAATTTGTGATACATCTCTACGTTGCGCGAATAAGACTAGATATTGTGTATTTAACGACACATCGCGTATCTATTTTTGAAAAATAGATTCTGATTGATGAAGAACACGCTTATGTTAAGATGGTGGGAGAATACTGTAAATGTCTCGGCAAACGTTTTATCCATCTCCAACATGAGATCGTCAATTACAATGACTGTATGTTCATTTCCCTTTAACGAATTAACGTCATATACACCTTTGTGGAACAAAATATCATCTTGGTACTCGTTGAACACTGATTGATACGTCGAATAGCACCATATAACTTTATGCACAAATTTTGAGAACATCTCTCCCTTTTCTTTAATGATTTTAAGCATAAACACAGTTTTACCACATCCTGTAGGGCCAGATATAATACATGTGGATGGGCTCGTGAACCTGAATTTTTCTACAGAATCCATCTAACACGTCACACTCCTAAGTGGGTCATTTACAAAATATAATAAAATTTAAGTGGTGATCCTTATATTCTACAGTCTTGTTTTTCCTCTTCACAGAACCGTGAATGACGATGTACAGCACCCCATCATCGATATTACAGATGACCCCGACGACAGTGTAGTTGTCACAGACTCCAACCCGCTAACGAGCCCACACAGCGATACCTGTAGCACGCGACAATTCAAAGCGGAGGCATGATGAAGAGCCCTCCACGTCAGGTATAAAGCGTGCCAGGATTGCGCCGGTTGTTAGACCACCAGTAATAGAGCCCCAACCCTCTACGTCTTACGACACAACCCCACAATAGTACCTTCCTCAAATAAAAATACCCCCTTATTCCTGTTCAATTCCGGGTACATCCTCCGCAGCACAGCAGCTTCTCGTTCTGTAGAGGATGGTATAACATTCGAGTTGGTGCGCACCGCCACCCCCACCCAGCCCTGACTAGAAATCGGTATATAGTCAGGGTTGATCCTAGATCCATGTATAGCAATGGTGTTGAACACGGACTACGGCGCGTAGTTGAACGTATTGTGGAGTTTGCCCTTCAGAACCGCGACGAACGTGAAGTCAGGACGAGGCTGTCCTTCGGGTTTGGGTCAGATGACGGGGATGTAGATGATTTTTGGGTAGTAATACCATTCAGACGCTTGGCAGCTGTAGATATAGAGTATATTTTGGACCGTATAATGCAGGCTTCTCAAAGTAGTACAGCCTTCAATATGGACAACTTCACGGTAAATAATGACCGTGTATTTCGTGTTGCGGGTCATAGTGCAACACCTTATACTCTTAACTTCAATTGGTAGAATGGTAGAGCAGGAAATGAATGTTCGTATAGTTGTATTTGGAATAGATGAACGTCGTAGGACTGAGTATGTTTTTAAAAGCAGTGTGAGAGATCGTACAAGACTCCTACTTATTTTAGGGCTGTCAGGAACAACGTATCTTCCCATCCGTAACATAAGGGATCTTTACGCGAGTTATGATAAAAGTCGAAAATATGGACGGTATCATGATTTGTGTAAGGGGTGTCTCGAGTTTTCGGAAGATATAGAGAAACATTGTAAGGATTGCCACATGGTATGTGCGCAGTGTAAAAGATCCAAATGTGAAAGCCGTGTGGGTGAAGCTGAGAAGAGGGATTGTGATGTATGCAGACGCACATTTTTCAATAATAACTGTTTTGAGCTCCATAAGTCAATTGGCACGTGCAGGAAAATGAGAATCTGTGAATGTGGTATGTTTCATATAATGGATAATTGGGGGAATTTCAAGCATAAATGTGATGAAATTCACTGTTCTACATGCTATGAGAACTATTAAGGCGGTTGAAGTAACGCATATATGTTATATGAAAGCCGCTAAGCCTAAAAATAGACCTTGTATAACTGTGTACCGCGATATAGAAACATATACGAACGCTGAAAGCAAAGAAGTCATTCCACATCTACTTGTAAGCCAGACTATCTGTGATGAGTGCATGGAGGTCGAGTGTGATGAGTGTCACAAATGTGGTAAACGGACAAACGTTTTTAAAACGACTGCACACAAGAATTCCGTGAAACTCCTTGTGTCCTATATTGTCAAGTTAGCGGACAAGTTAAAAAAAATGACTGTATATTCTTGCAAAATTTGACACACACACAGTTCCTTTATAAGGAGCTGCTTGAGCACGAATCATCTGAGATATTTACAGGTGATCCCTTGAAAAGAGACAACAAACTTTACAGATGTAAATAAGAGGTAATGTACAAAGCTACCCAAGGTCATGGGTGTAGCCGCTAAAGTTTCAAAAGGATATTTCCCTTACACATTCCAGGCCTTTAGAAGGATGTACATAGACCGTTTCAAATGCGATCCGTTGCAAGTTGCAACCAAGATTGCCTCATTGTGCTTTACAGTGTTCAAGAACAATTTCATGCCTAAAGCACCTTAGCCGTCATTCACAGAAACAATCCCTGCAGTTATGGGCACAAGGCTATTTATTGGCTCATGCACATACAGCAGCAGACAGGTGTATACATAAAGCATGCCCGCAACATGGGGGAAGTACCCATTAAGGTTAATGGTCGTGTTTTTTGGGTTGATGGTCTAAGCGAAAATCGTGCCACTGGTGAGAAGACTGTGTACTCCTTTAACGGCTGCTGGTGGCACGGATGCCCACGTCCCGAGTGTGGAATCGTAGAAGATCAGATTATAAGCGCCCAGTTCACTAAAGTTCTTGTGGGAGCATGAGTATGATGCACGGATGGAAACAGATGGACAGGACCGTGAAGAGATAAACACGATTAAGCGTTCAATGGTGCTGGATCCTCTCAAATGCGGTGATAGCTTGTTCGAAGGGCGTACAAATCCCCTCAAGCTATACTTTCCGCCTACGGAGGGAGTGAAACTCCATTACTATGACTCCTGTTCTTTATATCCCTACGTGATGAAGAACACTCCGTACCCCGTAGGTGCACCTGAAAAACTGGTGGAACCTGACATGCCACCCATCGAGGTGTTCTCAACCAATTTGAACAAGTACTATTTCGGTCTTTCTTTCGTAGACGTGCTCCCCCTTCGCGATTTATGGATGCCGATCTTGCCTGTCATTATAGACCACAAGCTCATGTTTCCCCTGTGGGTGGAGTGCGCAGAGGAGAACAATGGTTTTGTAATCACATAACGAACCAGCGTAAGATCAGAGGTGTATATACAAGCACTGAGCTGGACCTAGCCGTTCGCCATCGCTACAGAATATTGAAGATATATGAGGTGTGGAGGTTTCAGAAGCTACGCAACCTTTTCACGCCATATATAAACACTTTTTTGAAGGATAAGGTAGAGGCATCAGGGTATCCGCGAGGAGTTGATACCGAAGATGAAAAATCGACTTATATTCAACGTTACTGACCGTGAAGGGATACAACTTGACCATTCCCAAATTGTAAAGAACCCAGGCAACCGTTTTAGTGCAAAGTTGTGTCTAAATAGTCTTTGGGGAAAATTTGCGCAGAATACTGGCAAGGGGAACGTTCATTTGGCTCAAAGTTATAGTGAAGTCTGGGATTATGCCAACGCTCCCGATAAAGAGGTTATGGAGATCGTGAATGTAGGTAATACATAATAAAGTACATTACCGAATTGGCCACAGATACCTCACGGGTTACAAACATACCTGTAGCTAGCTTCACAACGGCCTACGCACGCATCAAACTTTGGGGCCTATTGCATTCTCTTGGTCGGAGAGTTCTGTACGCCGATACAGATAGTGTGATATTCACAGCAAGGTAGGGTGAATACATGCCGCCTATTGTTTAATTCCTCGGAGAATTGACTGATGAGATCAAGGATGAGTATGGAGACATCGCATACGCCGACTCTTTTGTCTCAACAGGACCAAAAACTTATGGGGTACGGGTCGGGTGAGGGTGGGAGAGGATATGAAATATATCATGAAGGCTTAGGGTATCACGCTCAATCAGGCGAATCGGCGGGTCGTTAACTTTGATTCGTTGAAGGCTCTAGTGTGCTTGGTAGATGAGGCCAACCAGCCGCCCCAACTAACTGTAGGGTCCCACAATTTTCTGGTGCAGAAGCTGGGGGGCGTGAAGGAACTTAGAGTTATGAAGGTGTGCCGTAACACCTATAGGAAACGTTACCAGGTGCCTGGTACCTATGATACCGTACCCTTTGGATACCATAATCTTTGATTGTTATATGTCTATTGTTAACGATATGTTCATTTACACGTATTTGTAAATATATATACCTTGAATAATTCATTTATTAAATACATCATGTTTCAATTAGCGTTTCACTTTCTCCTTTGTGTGTGTGTACAGGAGAAAGTTCTAAGCTCCGCCCCCTGTATGATCGATCAATGGTCACGTGACTCCTGCTACTACCTGGGCAATCTCTACCCTGCGTGCTCAGTTGACCGCTGCAAGCCCTGGATCTCAGGGCATTCAGCAAAGTGTGAAGATATGGTCGATACTCAATGGCTCCCTATTCCAACCTCCTTTGATACTTTTAACGCTACACTGAACCGTGCGAAGCTTGATGAACAAGAGGTACAAATACTCTACGGGTATTCTGGCGAGAGTATTGCGGGATTTCGTGGTACAAGCGATGTATTGAAATATGTTGTAGGACTAAACTTTGTAAAAGGTTACATATACCGTGAAGTGGAAGAAACAACACGTGCAGAAGAGAAGCAACGGTTATGGTTAGTGAGTCTTGTTGATGAGTCGTGTGACAAGCGGTATTATGCCATGCTGCATCATACCGAGTACTCGTACCCTCTGACTGAGAATGTAAATCTTGTCATAATGGAGAATCGGAAGTATTTTTTCCACTACATTAATATATATCATGAGGTTTGTAGTGAGGTTGTGGCTAAAGGCATGTGTGAGTTTTTAACAGAATTTAGAGACGAGTATCTTCTGCTAAGCAAAAAGGAAAAATATGGGCATATGTTTCTCTCAAATAGTGCGCCGGAGTGTGAATAAAATGTGTTTAGTTTGTGAAAATCCCCCTGAACGAAAATGTCTGGTGCGCATTCTAGGGAGTGGGACTGATAAAACATTAAAACCGGTACTGTTTCCTGTATCGGAAAATTTCTCGAAACACCTACCCAGTATAATGGGTTACAAGTATTCTCTTTCACGTTGAAACAACGTCGTACAAGATTCATCAGCTTATGATGTGACTCACACCTCCTGTCGAGCCGATCCGCCCACCTGTGGCTCAAAGTCATCTCAGAGCTTGAACCGAGTAGACGTGCACGTCTCGAATACGATGGAACTTCCTTTGAGCAGCATTCTCAATGCCGTGTATGATGTGTCCGTAACGAAGTCATTATGCGTGTTCAGGCGTAAAACCGGAGCCATTAACTATGTACTGGAAACGACTTGTAGACAAACTCTGGTAAACGGAATGTTGTTTATTTAAGTGTTGAGATGAATAGTCTTTGTGATAGTTGAGAAGTGGAGTGAGGATCGTTATAAAATACCTGCAGGTGGCGGTACAAGAAGAGAGCAGATAGTGATAGCCCCTCATATGCCATTGTTTGTATGCTGTGTATAAATAACGATCAGTCATGCATTGATATACGATTAATATGGAAGAATGCTTCTGATAATAACGTTCTTGTCCCTACGTGAAACCGATTCATCCTCGACAGAATGTTTGAAATCGTCGGTTTCCGCAAGCTGAAGCCTATATTACACGCACGTGTTACGGATATGCTTTATTTTGATACGGTTCTTGAATACGCATACACCGCTCTGCTCGACGGGTTTACCGAGTGTAGGAGTGAACAAGGCGAGAATGGTCTAGAGCTGGATGCTTATTTAAAAGGTTTAGACTCTTCAAAATATCATGAACTTTGGTTCAAAGCACTTGAGCGGTACAAGGCTGAGCTCGTCTACACCCTTCACCCTGAAGAACTATTTCTTTATATAGTGAGCAGCTGTCGTTACGACTTAGAAGATTATTTCAACTGCCGCTATGCGTTGTGAAGAGTTCACGGTTGAAAAGCTCGGATCTGTAAGAATAAACCATCTATGGAAAAACTATACACGCTTACAACATGGTATCGTATGTGGTACCTTTACTTCTTAATTAAATATAAATTATTAATTAATTGAATTAAATATCTATGCAAAATTGCCTCGGGATTGGCGACAGCCTATTGGGAATGAAATAATTGCCATACATACGTACATAGAACCCATGTAGGCTTCGGGCCTGCATAACAACAGAAACCAAATTATGATCTCGTGTTCAAACTTTTCCATTGCCAACTCATGAGAATTATATCGAGAAACGAGTCAACGACCTTTGCGAAATCAGCAATAATAATGAAAATACGAAGATTATATTATAGGAGTGGCGTCGGAGCTGCTTATGTTACAGCGAACGCTTTAAACAGGGAAGATGTGTTTTTGTCTTCCCTAAAGTTCTGAGTGAATTCCTTATAATATAAAACCTAATAACTATAAAAAGGATAGGCCTATTCCTACAGGGGTTTAAATAGTGACTGCCTATATTAGTTACATCGAGTGAACTCATTGTGTAACTCCATGGTACCACGGCCCTACCTCGAAACAGAAGTGAGGCCCAATGAAATAATAAGGTAAGGCAATTTCTTTCTTTACCATATAGGTAGTCCAAATCCCGAAAACAATTAAATATAAAGAAGTCCTTTGAAGACTACATACATAACTCTCTAACGAAAAAACATAGGGCTTTTGTCGGTAACTCTCCACTGAAGTCTGCTGGAAATTTCCAACGGATGAGGGTATCAGGCAATCAACCCATAGCCCTATATAGTTTTTTCACACCATCGATTGGAAAGGAGTGTTTATAAAGTTGTATTTAATAATGATGTTGTGGTTAACAATGACCTCTTTGTGGGTGCTTTTGAATGTATTCTAGCCGTGTTTAAAGATAACTTGCCAACCGAATGTAAAGTGGGCACAAAAATAGTATTGAACGATATGAAGGCCATTTACATCGAGTATAGGTATCCCTATAACTTGAGCAGTAAAATAATGTTAAATCGTATTTACTGCATAGTGCAAAGCAATAATGATGTGACTGTAGACTCGATTACGTGCGAGTTTAATGTTTTAGTTAAGCGCAGTAGAACATAAAGTGTATGTATTTTGATGTATATTTATTTTCAATATATTTAATTATTTAATATAATTGTGTGTATATATATTTTTCCTGTACTATTATATTGATGGTTATACTCCATCATTTTGTATTTTTTATATTATTTTTTATTTTATTTTTTATTATATATATATATATATATATATATATTCCTCGTTCGTATTTCTTATACTATTATTATTTTTTTGAATGTATATATGTTCTTCTTTCGTATTTCTTATACTCTATTATTTTTTTTATTGCATATATTCCTCGTTTGTATTGAATGAACGATATATATTTATTTTCTATATCATGAAATTGATTCCAATAATTCGTCTAAATAAACAGAATGATGTAATGGTGTTTTATTTAATTTTTGTGTGTGTAATTAAACGATATTATTTAATTATATGTATACCAAATGGCTTGTTTATGCCTTCTAAACCGATCGGCTGTCTAAGACTTCTAAACCAACTGTCAAGAATATCTGCTTTAATTAAATGAATAGCGTAATCTGGCAACTCAACCCTAATGTACACCTGAACATAATTAAATTATATAGGGGTATCTGGCAACTCATCTATATATAACTAAATAAATAGAATGGTGTTATCCGGCAACTCATCTATATATAAATAAATAGTGCTCTCTGGCAACCCTGCCTTTAATATATAAATAAATAAAAAGTAGTATCTGGCAACTCCAGACACTATATCGTCAGCGTCAAAACAAAATTTCCTAAGTCACTTTTTGACGTTTTTGAGTTTTTATTGCTAATGCCATGTAAAAAATATTGCGCATCGTTCAGTACAAATTTCGTCTTTGTAAGATGAACTATGAGGGTGATATGACTTAGGAAAATATGAATTTTTGCAAATAAGTAATTTAATTTAGAACCCTTTTTTTCGTTTTTCTCAAAACCACAAAAAATTACTTAGGAAAATATGGTATGACTCTGACGATATAACAGCTGCGGATCCCCTTGACTCTCACTATGCGGCTGACTCTGGTGGATGAAACAACGCTCTTAGGTTAAGGTTTCCGTTTGGGGGATGAGGACATCCCAGCTTCTCCCTCAAAGACCCTCCTCCTCCTCTTTCTCTCACTCTCTCTCTCTTTAGTTAAGGTTACCCCTTTCGGGGGAGGTCATCCTCCCTTCTCCCTCCAAAGCTCCCCCCTTCATTGCAACTTGGGGGATAACCCCTCCCCCTTGCTGCAAGACCCCTCCCCCTTTCAACAACCTCTCTTTTGTTGCATACCACCCTTGCAACATCCCCTTCATCCTTTTGGAACATTGATCAACATTTGCAACGTTGTACTGCACGCGTCCATTTTGTGCCCATATACCAATTCTTCCCCGGAGCCCAGGGCAGCTTTCGCCGGCCCTGCCTTTCATGCAAGGTTCAGGAGAGGAATTACGAGCCTTGGTGCTTTAGCACCTCATGCATCCTCCCTTCTCCAGGGTCCTGGGTTCATGGAAGATCCTTTTCTGCAGCTTAAGATAGTGGTTTGTGTAAAATAATAGATCCAGTTAAACGTGTTTGAAATACAGCAATGAGCAGAAAGTTGCTCACTTGACTGAAAAAAAAAGCTTTGAACATTTCTCAAAAAATAAATGAAGAACTTGGCAATAAAAATTTTTTCACTGAAGCTTGGTATAGCATCTCGATTGGGTAGATCTGTGTCAGCAATTAATCAAAGATTCTCTCCAATTAAGGACTTTATATGTAAGGGATTTCTTTAAAAAACATTCTGGTAAAAATATTAAGGACATGATATTGGATGTTACTTACTTTGTGTGGGTTCGAACGATGGTTCAGGATCGACCTGCGGTCGACCCCTCTGCACCATCCCGCCTCATTTGCGGGATTTGACTTGATTTGATGTGCTAATGAAGTTTAAATTACATTCCCGTCAAGTATATTCATTAGTACTGATAATACGAGGAATATGGTTAAAACATTGGAATTTATTTCCGGTGAACTTAGTAATAATAAAGAATATAGTGAAAATGAGCAGCCAAGCAGTGCTGGATTTAGAAATGCTGAGGCCCTAAGCTATTCTTAGATTACGAGGCCCCATGGCGTTAGCAATTAAAAGTATTCTAATTCAGGCATATATCATACAGAGGCGGGCAAAGGTTGCAACAAAAAATTAAAAACTAGTAATCTAACTAAAAACATTATCTTGCAATAAGCCAATCTGCATTATGATCGAGATACCTTGAAATGAAGACCTTGGTACGATTTCAAATTTGGTATTAAAACTTTTATTCTACAGCAACAGTAGAACAATTGTACAGATTAGCAGTTATTAAATGGAAACGGATCCTATTTGTATTTAAAACGTTTTATTTTGTGATTTTTGGATGGCAAAATCATTGATAATGTCGTCAAAAGATAAACTACGAAGTTTGTCACAATGCACAAAATGCTTAGTGCAGACAACTTTTCTTGTACCATTGTCGTCCGTAGTTCATTTTTTATTCTTTTCAGTCGCGAAAATGACCTTTCACCTGAGCAATTCGTTACCATTACATTAGGGAAAGCCAACTGAATATTATCTTGAACGATGATTTGATATAGATCCTGGTGGCATAAATGTCTTTTTTCTGAGTAATTTTGTTTGATGTAAGCATGAAATTGTTTTAATTCTCCAACAAGAGTGACATCAACATCTTCAGGATAGTCTTTAACCAGAAGCTTTATACCTTCACTCAGCTGTTCTTCCGAAGCATCTACATCAACCAAAAAGGAAAAAAAGCTTGCAACATTTTCGTATATGTTTGCTCTTTTATTTAAATTTGTTTCAAGAGCATCTATCATACGAATAAAAGATTTAATTTGAAACTTGTCTCATGGAGAAAGTGTTTCATCAGCATTAGGTGCATCACTATCGTTGATTTCTTTTCTTCTCAATCTTTTCCTTTTATTCGCACACTTGTAGTCTACCGAAGGCAGGATCTCTTTTGCTTGTAATTCAATTTCACCAAAACTTTCACGGACGTCTTTCAAGAAGTGAGTGACGTGTAAATTACTTTGCACATGTACGAAGGGTTATCTGTACATCCTGATCTAATAAACGGTTCCAGAGAATTAACATGAACACAAACTCTAAGTCCTCCATTTTCTCCAACAGAATGCCAGCCTCGCTCCTTGTATCACTCTTTTCACTATCATCAGTATGGACATGAGTGAGGGCATCAATAAATAATTGGATCATACGCCTCAGAAATGGCTGAAGTTGTCTTTGCATGTGCTGACTACCGAATGTCAGAGAGGCGTTTTGGTACTGTGGAATCAGGATCCAAATATGATTTAAGTGTTGCCAACGTTTTATAGAGGCAGAAAAGAATGTATACAACTGTTGCACAACACAAAAAATATTTACTGCATTTAGGCAGCAATCAACTGCAGCACGACCAACAAGGTTAAGTGAATGTCCAGCACAAAGAATATATATGGCATAGTTATTTTTCTCTTGAAGTTCCTGCTGCATGCCATTATACCTCCCTGACATGTTCACTGCATTATCATATCCTCAGCACCTACCAAAGTCAACTTTGCAATCATTAACTAGATAATCCAGCACCATGTTGGCCATACTTTCACCACTGTGCTTTTCTAATTCAAGGAAAGGTAGAAAGCGTTCGATGGGAAGACCATCATCGAGTGACACATATCTGACAATAACAGTTAGTTGACCAACATGTGAAAGACCTGGTGTAGAGTCAACAGACAAACTGAAGTATCCTGCTTTTCTCAAGTCTTCCAAAATAGATTATCTTACCTTTTTAGCCATGAGCTGGATGAGTTCATCGCATATTGTTTTAGGCATATACGAAGGCTTTTCAGTTCCACTACTTCCATAATCCTTAATATGGTTAGAAAGAATGGATCAAACTTAGCAATGAGTTTTAACAAACCAAGAAAGTTCCCGTTATGGGGCGACCTAAGCTTTTCATCGGCTCCCCTAAATGCTAATACACGTTCTGCTAATTGCACCCAACTGCAATAATACGTTCAAGTACATGCCTCCAGTACTCTTGTTCCTGTTTCATCTGTTCCGCTCGGTGAGAATCCAAGGTTAACCCGCGAATCCTCGTCAAATATGTAAGGAAAGCTGTTCTATACTTCCCAGAATTCTCATGATTTTGAATTGCAATGGGGTTTCGACAGTCATTAAACCCATCCCTAGCCAGTGCGGTTGATGATGGGGAAAAGAGCTTGCAAAGAAAACTGTAAACACAACCGGTTGTTGGAGAGTATACTAACCATTCCCATTAAGCTTTCGTTGAATAAAAAAAAACCATTGAACAATATCTTATTTGATTTTTGGGGGTCTCCAAAAAAGAATGTTATTTTTGAAATTAGCAGATAAAACTACACTAGAAAAATGTATTTTTATTTAACAATTTTACAGTTCATAAAAATAAAAAGATCCGGTTAAGCCTTAACCAAAAATCAAGTAGGCCTTCAAAAACGACATAGCGTTGCGCGTGACATAAATAAAAGCCTAGGGCCGCGGATAGAAGCTTCTATTTCGTTGGCCCTAGTGTAAAGTGAATTGAAGAATTTACTGCTATTAATTCATCTTAATTAAATAGAGGCCCTACTTCCCACGGGCTCGAATAGAGAAATTGAAATAAATTAACAAGGGAGGGTAAAACGATCTCGAGATGGACAAACAGATATCATGCCAAGTATTTTATTTGATCCACATTTTTTTATATACCACACGTTTCACCCACCATACTGTGAGGTAGCAACAGGAAACAGGCTTCCTATTCCTGTGCGTGAGCTGAAAGGTATAAAAAAACACACTCCCCTGAGGGGATGGCCACATTTAAATTATATTAAATGCATACATATACAATACATTCATTAAAACGCGAACAGATAGCGTACACTAAGTGCCACGGTCTTTTCTGCTAGTGCTGCTATTGAGTGTTGCCAGATTAAAGAAAGGAATATTGGTATATTCGATATGTACATGACACGAATAGACAACGATATTTTAGGAGGGACAAATATCTATGAGCACAATGGCATAAAATTTATCGTAGTTGCATGAAAATTATGGATTTTATGGGCAATTTTGGAACAATGGTGTAAAGCGTTTTATGTACTTCAGTAAAATTTCGACTTGGTCTCCTTTGGGCAGGGACGTCATGCACCAAATATTTTGGGGGGGGAGACTGTTAGAGAACTAATTTTTAATCAGTTGTAAGAAATCAGTAATTCAGTGCTTTACATTTTAAGGATAAGAAAAGTCAACAGTATGTATATACTCGTATAGTGGGTTAATTTATTTGAATTCTATTATCTTTACTGAATATTATTTAGTATTACTTCGTAAATATTATTATAAATTTGGGTGAACACGTGCCCACCCAACGTCTATAGGCATGACGCCTCTGCCTTTGAGGATCTAGCCTAGCGGGACACGGCCCCCTAGCCCCCCCCTCCCCTGGATCTGCCCATGAATCTCAAACAAAAATCAATCCATCTGCAAACCCTCTGATGAAAAAGTATGAGAAAATATAAAGTATAAATCTAAAATAATTTTGTACTTTCCCAAAAAGGAAGGCAAAAATTAAAAAATAACTCATTTCAGTATTTACAGTATTTACCTTGCCCAAAACTGAATTAAAAAAGAAAAAAGATGTATAAGAATTAGAGAATTATTAAAAAATGAACGTGGTAAATATTATCAGTCAAAAATGATGCAATCATTTCACCGTACTAATCGGAGGAGAATTCGGCCTTGGAACGTGAGATATGGAATACAGAGTATTTTAAAGAAATCACAGGCGCAGCAGAGCTATTATGAATTCTGGAGAAAATCTATGGAGCGATTGATTCTGCACTTTAAAAAAGGTGGAACAATGCTCCTATTATATACAAAAAATGGAAGCAGATCGAGCCATTCCCCAACTCCTCGAAAAAAAGACTAGCAGTACTCATCTCCAGGGCCGCCAAGAGAGCGGGGAAGCCGAGATAAATCCCCGGGGCCAGGGCCTCTAGGGGGCCCGGAAAGAGGGGGATAAAATCTAAAAATTAATAAAGCAATTGATTAAATAACAGAGAGGAAATATAATTAATGAACATACATTTTATCGAGATTATCATAGTCAAACTGAAACAGATAAATATCTGCGGTCCACCAATGCCCAAGACGACTGACAGATCTGGGAACCATTGTAATTGAAAGCCAGTTAGCCCGTACTTTAAATTTCATCAGAATCATTTACCACTCTGCTAGAGAGAAGGCAAAAAAAGTACACTTCTAATTATGAAAATCTTGCAGTAAACAATTGTCTTGTCTGCATGGACTGGTACTGCATTCGTAATTGTATGGTGATAGAATTACGATAATTGATTCGAAAAATAAAATGGTCATTTCTTCTTTTATTTATTCATACTGTATGTTTTGAATAGTGACCGACATATAATCAGTTTGCTTCTTACGTACACAAAAAACATTCATAATAAATACTGAGTAAACAGGGGGGCCCATATACCAATCCTCGGCGGCCCTGTTCATTAGGGTAGCCCACTTTTCAATTTTTTTTGAAAAGTATATAGGTGATCGTGGTTTTTCACATTATTTGGCACTATACTAGCACATTGGTACTTCAGAATTACGGTGAAAGAGGTCACTGACCGATCAGCCTCTTTAAGAAAGGCACCAGGCCCCTCCGGAATCACGAAAACCCTGATCCAAAAGTCGCCCCCGAACATACACGAAGAGATAGCAAACATATTTAGCGCCAGTTCTCTCCATCGGATCTTCCCA